>SJXQ01009583.1:0-28602 GCA_006408695.1 Aepyceros melampus | reverse complement strand
CTTCTTGGCTTCAGGTTTTTTCTCCTTAGTATCTGGCTTCTCAGCCTTTTCACCCGCCATCTTGCAAGATGGGAAAGAGTGGACACCACTTTTAAAATGTATACTTGATGTACAAGCTGGGTTTCAAAGAGGCAGAGGAACCAGAGATCAAATTCCCAACATTTGCTGGATCATGGAGAAAACAAGGGAATTCCAGAAAAATATCTACCTCTGCTTTTTTAACTATGCTAAAGCCTTTTACTGTGTGTATCACCACAAACTGTGGAAAATTCTTAAATAGATAGGAGTACCAGACCACATTACCTATCTTCTGAGAAACCTATATGTGGGTCAAGAAGCAGCAGTTAGAATCTTACATGGAACAACTGACTGATTCAAAACTGGGAAAGGAGTATGACAAGGCTGCGTATTGTCACCCTGCTTATTTAAATTCTGTGCAGAGTACAGCATGGGAAATACTGGGCTAGATGAATCACAAGCTGGAATCAAGATTGCAGGAGAAATATCAACAACCTCAGATAGACAGATGATGTCACTCCAATGGCAGAAACTGAAGAGGAATTAAACAGCCTATTGATGAGGGTGAAGGAGGAGAGTGAAAAAGCTGCCTTGAAACTCAACATTCAAAAAACTAAGATCATGGCCTCTGGTCCCATCACTTTATGGCCAATAGATTGGAAAAGTGGAAACAGTGACAGGTTTTATTTTCTTGGCTTAAAAATCACTGCAGACAGTAACTGCATTTATGAAATTAAAAGATGCTTGCTCCTTAGAAGGAAAGATATAACAAACCTAGATATACTTTGCAAACAAAGGTTCACATAGTCAAAGTTATGGTTTTTCCAGATGTCCTATACAGATGTGAGAGCTGGACCATAAATAAGGCTGACCACTGAAGAATTGATGGTTTTGAATTGTGGTGCTGGAGAAGACTCTTGAGAGTCCCTTGGACTGTAAGGAGATCAAACCGGTCAATCCTAAAGGAAATCAACTCTGAATGTTTGTAAGAAGTACTGATGCTGAGCTGAAGCTCCAATATTTTGGCCACCTAATGTGAAGAGCTGACTCATTGGAAAAGACTCTGATGCTGGGAAAGACTGAAGAAGGAAAAAGGCAAAGAGGGTGGCAGGGATTGGAGATTGGTTAGATAGCATCACTGACTCAATGGACATGAATTTGAGCATACTCCAGGATATAGTGGAGAATGGAGGAGCATGACATCCTGCAGTCCATGGGGTCGAAAGAGTCAGACATGACTTAATGACTGAAGAGCAACAACAATTTCATAACTGAAATTTTCCACACTTACAAACCCACTGGGGGACCACTCGAGGGCCATGTAGAGCACACCTCAGGGTCATCCACCTGAGATGGGAAGGGGTGATCTTTAGCCATGTGCTGTGCCCCAGTGGCCCATGGGTTGCCCTTGGGTGTTAGCCTCCTTGAACATGTCCTGAACAAGCTCCTGCTGGCATCCAGGCATTGTGGCAGAGGTGTGGCTACTCCCTGCAGTCCCAGCTGCATGAGAGATGGTTACAGATGTGACACAGAGCACAGGCACCTCCGCCTTCACAGCACAGAGCACACCAGAGTCTGCAAAGTTGCATGTAGAAATAGTTTCCAGAATTAGGAAATAAAATGATAGCTTCTTAGTAAATGCAGCTATGATTTTGTGACCAGTGCCCCTGACTTGGTCAAGAGATTTTGTTTCCAGCATGGCCCATGCCTCCTAACAAGCATGTGACATATCCACATCCTTTTCCAGATAAAATTCCTTTTTCCAAAAAGATTCCTATTTTTTTCAGGTAAGCAATCTTATCTGAAAAAGAAGGGCAGTGATAACTTTACCAGGCAGCATAAAAATTAAATTAGATGGCACTTACATACATATACATATGTCATCTAATATATCACACACACACATAGGCTTCCCTGCTGACTCAGTGACAAAGAACCCACTTGCCAGCTCAGGAGATGTGGCTCGATCCCTGGATCAGGAATATCCCCTGGAGAAGGAAATGGCAACCCACACCAGTATTCTTGCTGGAAAATCCCACGGATGGAGAAGCCTGGAAGGCTAGAGTCCATGGGGCTGCAAAAGGGTCAGACATGACTTAGCAACTAAAACAACACAAATATCTAGTGCTAATTCATAGAATTTTATAAAATGTGAATCCCATTGGGCAATGCTGTTGTTGTACCCCACTGCAGTGCTGGGCAAAGCTCAGGTGGGATCAGGGTTCTGGGCGAGGGTTGGACCAACACAGCCAGGTTCCTACTTCCTGAGGAGTAGAGGTGGGATCTCAGCCACTGTTCTTCCCACTCCTTTCTCTTTCCTCCTCCCCAGCATCTCTCCTTTCTGACACAATTTAGTGAATGCTCCCATCACAAAACCTGAGTGTGGCCACTAAAATGCTCCTTTACAACAATATGCAGGGTAGTTCAGCCAAAGACCTACACATCTATAATTATTTTGTCAGAGAAAACTAGTGATGATGTCCAGTCCCCTCTAGGGTATCAAATGTTCACTCTTGAGGTCCGAGTTAAGTGAAATCTATAATCCACACCAAATGAAAATGTTGAATTGTTAATAGTCCTTTAAAAGTTTCACTTCTTCCTTTTAATTAGCACACTGCACTTGAAAAGAAGCAAAAGATTGTCATTTGTGTTTATAAATTTATGTCCTAAAAAGTTTATTTCCTTAGTTTGATGTTGATGTATTTCAAGCTATATCTTATATATATGAAAATAACTGTGTGTGTATATATATATATATACACATATGTATTCCTTTTCAGATTTTTTCCCTTATAAGTTATTACATAATATTGAATATAGTTCTTTGTGCTATACAGTAGGTCTTTGTAGTCCTTGTATATTCTTGTATATTCTGCTTTACTAAATAACCTTACAGTGAGCTCATTTTTATAGGATTTTTTAACAATGATTATTATTTCTCATGTTATTTATTAAAGAAACAATGAAAAAATTAGAAGTTAGTGGCAGAAAGATGAATAAAAGGAGAGCTGAGCTCAGCATCTCTGGCAGGGGACAGATGGGTACTGTAGACCTGGCCATGGAATAGGGCTGGTGGCAGGGGGTAAATAAAAATGGGCCATGAAAGACTAGTTTGTTTTGTTGTTGTTGTTTAGCCACTAAGTCGTGTCCAACTCTTTGTGATCCCACGGACTGTAGCCTGCCAGGCTCCTCTATCCATAGGATATTCCAACAAGAATGCCAGGTTGTTTTACCATTTCCTTCTCCAGGGAATCTTTCTGACTCAGAGATCGAACCTGTGTCTCCCATGTCTCTTTCATTGCAGGTGGATTCTTTACCGCTGAGTCACCAGGGAAACCCAGCTGAAGACTAGAGACTTCTTTAATGGACAGAAGGGATGAGAATATTCCCCTAATTGTCCATCATACATGGCTCAATCCTAACCAGGCTCAGAGCAAAATCCCACATGCCCACTTGGTAGTCTGATGCTGTTTCTAAACAAATCCAAGGTCCAACTTATTCCTGTTGCCTGTCCAGATAAGGTTTTATTGTTTATTGTTATACAAACCTCCAGAAGTCATATTTATGCTTTTGGCTTCACATAGTTCCTCATGTGAAACTCGAAGAAAATAAGCTAGAAGATATGGGAGGAAAACATGATAAGATTAGGGAGTCTCTATTCAGTGAACAATACCTTCATTTTCATTGACTTCAAGGTTATATTGACTTTCATAGATCAGGATGCTGGTCTTTACATTGGGATTTCAAGGAAGACTGCACTAATAAATTAGTAAAATGTATGAGTCATTGCAAAGTTGTGTTCGATCCAAGATTCAGCTACCAGCCTAGCATAACACTCGGCATCTGTCCTAAATGCTGTGGGCCCTTCATTAAAACACCATTCCTGGAATCTAACCAGTCTTGGGGTTAAACTACAGAATTTTTATTGCTGTCCAAATTAATGTTCAATCACTTAAAATACTGGGCTTTTGTTACAGGGCAGTTGCCATCCGAGCATGTGTATTTAATGTAAATGCATGGTTGGGTTATAAGGTAGAGCTTCTTAAAGGATCACTGCAAGTGTAGTTTTTAAAAAATGAACTTTGTATAATAACCTTGACCCCTGTGTTCCAAAGACATTAGTAAGTTGTGAACCATACTGATGTATGTTTGTGGCTTTTGGAACAGAATCAGTCTATTGGGTTTTATAAGGTTCAAGAAGGAAAAATCAAGAAATGCTAGATAACTCAGTGAAAAACATTCAAAGATGGGCTGCATTAATCCAAGAGAAAGTTTCTTTCAGCGACAATTAACCTCACAGATCATAAAGGTTACTAAGTTGAATTATTTATTCAAAGGATTACTCTCTAAAAAAGAAAAGAAAAAAATCTTTAAGTGGCACTGCTTTGCACAGATTTTAGGCAGTGAACCAACTTCCCAAGCAATTTCACTTATTAATGGGCTCAACTGTGTTAGATTATCAAACCAAGGGAAAGAGCAGCACATTCTACATTTGGGACCCAGAATATACGTACATTATTGCATTCAGGCGTGTCTCTGTTGGTTTAAGAAGAGAAGCACATATTTCACGGGTCGAATAATTTTCCAGCTTTTAGTCCCAGACTGACACAATGCTGACACCAAGAAAATTGGTAGAATATCACTGAGGCTTAAATTTTGTAAATATGAATCTAGTGTGTTTCTTTTGCATCCAACACAAAAAAGAATAGATTCTTCTCAGAGATTAAGGTCTGCAGCAGGGGACTAGGAGTGAGCCTGAGATTGGCAGTTGTGTGCTTTTGTGCAATCAATATTGTCTATGGATTGCTCTGACATGGCTGCATCCATCTGAAGGGGAGAGAAAAGAAACTACAAACACACACACTTGAGAATTCCAGGAAATTACCCAAATGCTCAAATCCTTCCCTGGGGGCAATGGCTTTCAATAGGAGTTTACGTGATAAATCCATGTGGTGAATACATTTAAAAAATAATAATCTGGCAGCCTCATGGAACAATAGAACACCCATATCGGCTGCTTATTTTGAAAAGAGTCCTTAGTCAGAATGTGTGTGAAATAGGGTATCAAAAAGGAAACAAGACAAAGGAGTCCGAACAAGCCAGGCAAGACGGCTTATCCACAAGTTGCTGACAATGTCACACACACTGCGGAAACTACTCAGAACAGGGCTTACAAAGAGGGACACAAAGCCAGTGTGGAAATGGATGATAAGCAGAGATCTGTAGCCATCAAGAGTGGGAGAAGAACAGACAGCTACAAAGAGAGGAGGCTGCAAATGACAGAGTCCAGTTGTCAATAAACACATCCATAGGAACAAGATGTGCTATTGAGAGCCAGGAAGTGTTAGCTTGGGGTCACTGCCATTAACTCATTTTTTGCCATCTCCATAGCTTATGTGCTGCTAACAAACAAAGTCAACTTCCACGGCCAAGGTTGTGTTAGGGTTTTGATCAGGAGAGAAAATCCACTGCAGATTCCAAGTGCAGTCCTGAAAAATATCATGTCTGAAACTAGAGTAAACACCAAAGGCTAAATTTTCAAAAACAAAAACAGAGGGCCAGCATTTGTGAGAAAGCCCATGCACACCCACACGCTGGCTGGCACCAGAAATGTGGGCATATCTTGCAGGGTAGCTGCTTCCAAAGTGAGAACCCACTGACAGCCGTCAGTGCTCTCCCGCACAATCTTGCGTTTTCAGCTGCATCTTCTCTGAGTGCAAGATGCAAAAACTCTCCAGGTTTTCAAGAACTTTTTTTTTTTTAACACTTGAGTCATTTCTTCACAAGGGAAAAGTGTTCCCACAAGACAAGTGTCATTCAAGGTATAAGCCAAGAGGAGATATTTTTGAAAACATTAGGAATGTACAAGAATCCTATTTCCAAAATCTCTTCTCTGCATTGAGAATCTCCATTTGCATGCCTGCAGTTTTCTAAGTGTGGCTTCAATGTTCCATTTAGAGAAACTTGATGGAGGGGAGGGATAAAGTAAGAGTTTGGGATTAATGTATATACCTCAGTTTAGTCATGCAATTGTGTCTGACTCTTTGAGACCCCATAGACTGCAGCATGCCAGGCTTCCCTGTCCCTCACCAACTGCCAGAGACTATTCAAACTATGCCCATCGCATTGATGATGCCATCCAACCATCTCATCCTCTATCATCCCCTTCTCCTGCCTTCAACCTTTCCCAGCTTCAGGATCTTTTCCAACGAGTCAGTTCTACACATCAGCTAGCCAAAGTATTGGAGTTTCAGCTTCAGCATCAGTCCTTCCAATAAATATTCAGGACTGATTTCCTATAGGATTTCCTATAGGATTGACAGGTTGGATTTCCTTGCGTCCAAGGAACTCTCAAGAGTTATCTCTAACACCACAGTTCAAAAGCATCAATTCTTTGGTACTCAGCTTTCTTCATAGTCCAACTCTCAAACCCATACATGACTACTGGAAAAACCATAGCTTTGGCTAGACGGACCTTTGTTGGCAAAGTAATGTCTCTGCTTTTTAATATGTTGTCTAGGTTGATCATAGCTTTTCTTCCAAGGAGCAAGTATCTTTTAATTTCATGGCTACAGTCACCATCTGCAGTAATTGTGGAGCCCCAAAAATAAAGCTTCTCACTGTTTCCATTGTTTCCCCATCTATTTCCCATGAAGTGATGGGACCAGATGCCATGATCTTAGTTTTCTGAATGTTGAGTTTAAGCCAACATTTTCACTCTCCTCTTTCATTTTCATCAAGAGGCTCTTTAGTTCATATACAACTACTCTATATAAAATAGATAATCTGCAAGGACCTATTGTATAGCACAGTGAACTCTGCTCAATATTTTGTATATAACCTAAGATTATTATATAATATATATATGGCTTACCTGGTAGCTCAGCTGGTAAAGAATCCACCTGCAATGCAGGAGACCTAGGTTCAATCCCTGGGTTGGGAAGATTCCCTGGAGAAGGGAATGGTGAACCACTCCAGTATTTTGGCCTGGAGAATTCTAAGGATTGTTTAGTCCATGGGGTTACAAAGAGTCAGACACAACTGAGTGACTTTCACTTTCACATACATATATAGATATATAGATATAGATATAGATATAGATATATATATATATATATATATATGAAAGGGAAAGTTTGTTCAGTTGTCTCCAACTCTTTGAGACCCCATGGACTATAGCCACCCAGGCACCTCTGTCCATGGGATTTTTCCAGGCAAGAATACTGGAGTGGATAGCCATTCCATTCTCCAAGGGATCTTTCTGACCCAGGGATCAGACTCGGTCTGTTGCATTGCAGGCAGATTCTTCACCTTTACTGTTAATATATATATGTATATATTAACTGAATCACTTTGCTGTACACCTAAAACTAACACACATTGTAAATCAAGGATAAGTCAATGTAAGAAAATAATTAATAAAAAAAAAACTTGCCAAGTAATCATGTTTCCCCTCCCCATCCCCACTACTATGGACAGACAAAAAAGCAGGTCTAAACCTGAGGAATCAAGGCCATCATGCTAAACCAAGGATGATACAACAGAAACCATCCCTGCTGGATTCTCAAATGGATATGAGCATATAGCAAATTACTTTATATTTTCAGTTGTAAAGGAATAATTTGACAAAAGCACTATAAGTAGTACAGTTCATTCCCTGGTCAAAAGGTTGAAGGAAAGGAGCAAAGAACTTGCCCTGAAGAAAAAAAGAAATCTCTATGATTCTGGTTTTATGAGCTACTCTTCAGCTCTAGCACAAAAGAATGATGGGAAAGAATGGACAGAGAGCATTGTTGTCTCCCTGGTGTGTCTCACTCCTGGCTTCATATTTACTTGGAACAAATCTCATGTTTTATAGCTCCATGCTGAGTCAACGTCTGCAGAATCACGACTGTGCTGTGCTTTCCTGGTTCAGAGAATAGACGCCCTGGGCATTAAGAAAGGGATGGGCAGCGTCCCTAACTTAGCAAGGTGTCAGTTTGGGGGATGGAGCAGTTGAGGGGAGTCATGTGATTGTGGCTTCATGTGCACAGGGTGAAAAATGCCCTTTGAAGCTCAGCCTTTTTTTTTCAAGGGAAAGACAGTCTTTGAAAACAGTGTCAGTGGAAGGTAGTCTCCTTAATAACAGCAGGAAATTATTTCCCCAGCATTTGGGGCTTGATGATACCTATGACGTCTCCTCCCAGTTCAGCAGGCTCCAATCCTCAGTTTGGATTACAAAAAGGTGATAGCAGACCCAGGGCCTCATTATAACAAGACCCCAGGGCAGGGGAGAAAAGAGCTTTTCTCCAATCTCTAATAATTGTGTCAGCTATAAAACCTGTGTTTGACTCCCCCTTTTTTTTATATCAAAGGTCTTATGGTGATGAAGAGGCATCTTTCTTTCTTCATTGTCGATTTCTTTCCAGCTCTAGAAGACTTCCTGGCATTGTTGCTAGCTCGAGGGGGACCAGTGTCCTTAATGACAGGCCAGTCCAGCCCAGATTCTAAATGTTAATAGGCCGACCACCCTAGGGGGAGCAATTCTCTTCTCCACCAGCCCCAGGCCGGGAATGGAGCTGGCAACTGCCCATCTTGCAGTGTTGACTCATGCCTGAATCACAGCCAGGCTGGCAGGATGTTGTTTTGGGGAAGTTCGCAGGCCTGTCAAAAACCTGCTGTTGCCATTGGTTGATATTATGCAAGATTCCAAATGATATTTATTTATATTCTCCTTTTGGGTTTGTTGTGTGTGTGTGTGTTTTTTTTTTTTTTTTCTCTCCTCCTCTCCACAGGCACTAGAGCTTCAAGTGACCAAGAAGGAAAAAAATAAAAATAAAAAACAAATACACATTTAAGAGATAGGCGAGGGCCCATTAAAAATATAAAGGACTTTGCCCCCAAGCTTCCTTCGGCTTTCAGGTCAGAGCAGTGCCAAGCAATTTGCTCTAATGTTTTAAACGCCTCTCCTCCCTCCTCCAGATTGATGCAGTTGGAAAATAGGGCTGGTGAATGAGACAGAGCCCCTGTTTAGAATTCCATTGATGGCAAAGAGCAGCTCATAGCTCCATCCAGGCATATTCCTTTCCACGTTGGTAGAAATCTTTCTAACCTGTTGGACTGACAGTTTCTCACATCAAAAGAGTAACTTCCCTGATGAAGTTGGGCTGAAGATGAAGAGGATTTCCTTTGTTCTGTGTCGATTGATGATGGGGGTGAGGGAGTGGAGGGGACAGTGCCTCTCTGAGGAGACAAGCTTTTCCATCTGAGTTTCTCCCACTCCCTCCCGGAGTCCGTAGGAGTTTCACTGTAGAGCTGAGGAAATTCTCCCAACTGTATTATGTAGTGCAGAGAAGTTCCTTTGCAGAAACTTGGTAGGCAGAGAGAGTGTGAGTGAATTCATTTATGTGCCTAATTTAAGACACAATTGAGAGGCACAGTGTTCTAATAGATGGAGTTCTGGCTGAGGAGGTAAGAAGCCTGAGTTCCATTCTTAGCTCAGATGATGGCTCAGCTCGGTGAAACTGAGGTTTGGCACTTTCCAGAAGAATTTGAACTCTAGAGACAGTCAATTCAGGACAAAATTATATATAAACACAACCATGATCCCCATTATCTAGAGCTTTCATTGTTCTGATAAAACCCAAATTTTGTTCTTTAATTCTTAGAGAAGTCCTAATGAAAAATGTTCTTTGAGTTGAATCTCTAGGGGAAAAAGGAGTTGTTTAGCATTCACTGTGCAAGGGGGAAATTTCTTTGGGAGGTTGTTAAAAGCAGATACATGGTGCAGGGGAGGAGCACTCCCCCCAACCCTGGCAGTGGGGAGACAAACAGGATTCTTTCAAGTCCTGCCTAGGGCACTGGAAACAGCTGCATCTCTGCCCTGCTAGAAAAATGACCTTGGCCATTAGTTTGAGGGCTTGATGGTTGCTTCCACCTGAAGAGCACACTCCAGGAAGATTTTAGATTTAGAAGACAAGACAATCAATACCCACAGTTCCACTGACCTGACATCCATTACAATCTGCTCATTGGCTACAGTCTACTTTCTCAAGCCTCCATGATGGCATAAAAATAGATCTCAAGTACAGATATAACCATATTGTACATGTGTGCTAATGCACACTCAGTCGCTTACTTCAGTTCCGTTCCGTTGCTCAGTTGTGTCCAACTCTTTGCAACGCCATGCCAGGCCTCCCTGTCCATCATCAACTCCCAGAGTCACCCAAACCCATGTCGGTTGTGTCAGTGATGCCATCCAACCATCCCATCCTCTGTCGTCCCCTTCTCCTCCTGCCCTCAATCTCTCCCAGCATCAGGGTCTTTTCAAATGAGTCAGCTCTTCACATGAGGTGGCCAAAGTATTGGAGTTTCAGCTTCAACATCAGTCCCTCCAATGAACACCCAGGACTGATCTCCTTTAGGATGGACTGGTTGGATCTCCTTGCAGTCCAAGGGACTCTCAAGAGTCTTCTCCAGCACCACACTTCAAAAGCATCAATTCTTTGGTGCTCAGCTTTCTTTATAGTCCAACTCTCACATCCATACATGACTACTGGAAAAACCATAGCCTTGACTAGATGGACCTTTGTTGGCAAATTAATGTCTCTGCTTTTTAATATGCTGTCTAGGTTGGTCATAACTTTCCTTCCAAGGAGCAAGCATCTTTTAATTTCATGGTTGCAATCACCATCCACAGTGATTTTGGAGTTCAGAAAAATAAAGTCAGCCACTGTTTCCAATGTTTCCCCATTTATTTCCCATGAAGTGATGGGACTGGATGCCATGATCTTCGTTTTCTGAATGTTGAGCTTTAAGCCAACTTTTTCACTCTCCTCTTTCACTTTCATCAGTCTTGTCCAACTTTGCAGCCCCACGGATTGCAGACCACCAGACTCCTCTATCCGTGGAATTCTCCAGGCAAGAATACTGAAGTTGGTTTCCATTTCCTACTCCAGGTGATCTTCTCAACCCAGAGATCAAGCCCACATCTCCTGTGTCTTCTTCATTGGCAAGCAGATTCTTTACCATGGAGCCACCTGGGAAGCCCATTATAACTAAATTACAAGGCCTAATTTTCTCCTAAAAATAATGATTGCTTCATGAATTAATGCAATGTGCCAATAAATAATGCTATAATATAATAATGTTTCACTCAAAGTAGTCCTTCCTCCTCTGGCACTAAGAACATCTTTTGATTCGTTTTTCCCCAAGCATTTTAATTTTTTCAACTGTCAAAAAAAATTATATTTGTATCCTGATTGACTTTATCACTGATAAGCAGTTTATTTGTGTTATAATTATCATTCAATAAATGTTTATCATTACCAACTATTGGTCACGCACCTTGTCAGGTATTTGGGATACAAAGATAAATGATTGTCCCTGTCCTTAAGAGCTGACAGTCGAGGTGGGAAAATAGATGGATTGGAGCAGGACTGAGGGACTTCCCTGGTGGTCCAGTAATTTAAAAATCTGCCTTCCAACGCAGAGGACTAGGCTTTGATCCCTGGTCAGGGAACTAAGGAGAAGGCAATGGCAACCCACTCCAGTGTTCTTGCCTGGAGAATCCCAGGGGCGGCAGAGCCTGGTGGGCTGCCATCTATGGGGTCGCACAGAGTCAGACATGACTGAAGCAACTTAGCAACAGCAGCAGCAACAGGGAACTAAGATCCCACATGCTGCAGGGCCACTAAACCCAACCACCACATCTAGAGAGAAGCTCATCACAACAACAAAGAGTCTGTGCCTTGCAACTAAAGATCCCATATACTGCAGCTAAAACCAAAAAGTAATTAATTAATTTTAAAAGAGTAGGACTAGGTCACAGGTACTCTGATACAAACCTGTGTAGGCTTGGGGGAATGCAAAGGCAGGATAAGATGAGAAAGGAGTTGGGAGAGAGAAGTTAATGCCAAGATATTTTCTAGGTGGAGACATACCTATTTTATAGGGTTTGGCTTCCTGAGAAAATTCAAAGTATAGCATAGTATAAGGTGTTTGGGGAATCTCAGTGGTTAGAGCCAAGGCAGAGTGGGGAGCAAGAGGGAGAGGCAGAACTTTCCAAGTAGGCAGAGGGCAGACCTTGGAGTGTCATTCATGCTTTTCCAGATCTTACCATGTAGAGGATAGCAAATTTTGGAGGGATTTTAGCAAGAGGAGGGTGTGATTCAATGTGCAGAGAATGATCTATCTGGTCCCTGGATAGAGTTTGAGATAGAAAGAGTTTTAATGGATACTTACACTCAAGTACACATTCTCTTGGTGTTTCCAGGTGGCTTACTGGGTAAAAGAATCTGCCTGGAATGCAAGAGACACAGGCAGACACAAGTTTGATCCCTGGGTTGGGAAGATGCCCTGAAGGAGGAAATGGCAGCCCCACCCCAGTGTTCTTGCCTGGTAAATCTCGTGGACAGAGGAGCCTGGTGGGCTACAGTCCATGGGGTTGCACACAGTCAGAAACACCTGAAGCAATGTACACACGCATACATTCTCTCTTCTTCTACTAAAATACTCTTTATTTTTCTTGAGAAACCAACTGTTTTCCATGCCCAATTGACAGAGTTCATGTAGGCTGATCTGACTCCTTGCTGAAAGTGAAAGAGGAAAGTGAAAACATTGGCTTAAAGCTCAACATTCAGAAAACGAAGATCATGGCATCTGGTCCCATCACTTCATGGGAAATAGATGGGGAAACAGTAGAAACAGTGTCAGACTTTATTTTGGGGGGCTCCAAAATCACTGCAGATGGTGACTGCAGCCATGAAATTAAAAAACGCTTACTCCTTGGAAGAAAAGTTATGACCAACCTAGATAGTATATTCAAAAGCAGAGACATTATTTTGCTGACTAAGGTCTGTCTAGTCAAGGCTATGGTTTTCCAGTAGTCATGTATGGATGTGAGAGTTGGACTGTGAAGAAGGCTGAGCACAGAAGAATTAATGCTTTTGAACTGTGGTGTTGGAGAAGACTCTTGAGAGTCCCTTGGACTGCAAGGAGATCCAACCAGTCCATTCTGAAGGAGATCAGCCCTGGGATTTCTTTGGAAGGAATGATGCTAAAACTGAAGCTCCAGAGAAGAAAAGTTATGACCAACCTAGATAGTATATTCAAAAGTAGAGACATTACTTTGCCGGCTAAGGTCAAGGCTATGGTTTTTCCTGTGGTCATGTATGGATGTGAGAGTTGGACTGTGAAGAAGGCTGAGCACAGAAGAATTGATGCTTTTGAACTGTGGTGTTGGAGAAGACTCTTGAGAGTCCCTTGGACTGCAAGGAGATCCAACCAGTCCATTCTGAAGGAGATCAACCCTGGGATTTCTTTGGAAGGAATAATGCTAAAGCTGAAGCTCCAGTACTTTGGCCACCTCATGCGAGGAGTTGACTCATTGGAAAAGACCCTGATGCTGGGAGGGATTGGGGGCAGGAAGAGAAGGGGACGACCGAGGATGAGATGGCTGGATGGCATCATGGACTCAATGGACGTGAGTCTGAGTGAACTCCGGGAGTTGGTGATGGACAGGAGGCCTGGCGTGCTGTGATTCATGGGGTCGCAAAGAGTCAGACACGACTGAGTGACTGAACGGAACGGAACTCTGTCCTAACCTCCTGCTCCAGAGCCTTCTCCTCCCAAACCTGTAACATTGTGAGTGCTACAGGAAAAACAACTACAAAAGTATTTACCTGAGAACTTCTTTGTTACTGGGATGGACAAATATTTTCCCACAAGTTTCTGGTGGCCCCTGAATGTCCTACTCCCTTATTGGGAAGAAATCTTTCCCTGCCTTCAAAATCTTGCAGCTATTGCAGTCTTGATAGAAGATGCTTTAAAACTCTCTCATGGGGGCAAACTAACTATTTTTGCCAGCCACAAAGTGAAACAACTCCTAAATGAGAGAGACCATTTATGGATGTCTGATCAAAGGATCCTCAGATATCAAATAGTGCTGATGGAAAATCCAAGCCTGACTATATCCCCTTGTGAGGTTCTTAACCCAGCTACCCTCCTGCCTATCCCCTGAGGGCTCTCTCCCCTTTCACCCTTGCCTAGAAACTTTGGACCACTGGACAAAACCCTGAGAGGGATTGTCAGAAGATCCTCTGACCAATCCTGAGGAAATCTGGTACACTGATGGAAGCAGCTTTGTCTTGGATATAAAAGAAGAGCCAGATATCCAATTTCAAGACCATAGAGGCTAAACCTTTGCCACCAGATACTTCTGCCCAATTAGCAGAACTCATAGCCCTGCCTCAAGCTTTAGAGATGAGAAAAGGAAAAAGAGTAGCCATTTACACTGACTCCAAGTATGCCTTTCTGGTGCTACATGCACACGCTGCTATTTGGAAAGAAAGAGGTCACTTGACCACCCAAGGGTCCCCAGTCAAATATAGTGATCAAACCCTTAGGCTCTTGGAGACAGTTAATCTGGCCACAGAGGTTTCAGTCTCCCACTGTAAAGAACTCCAGAAAGGGAACACGGAAGTGGCACGAGGGAACCAAGCAGCCGATCAGGCAAAGATAGCAGCATAACAGAACAATGACCTAGAGGGGTTATCACCTTAGTTCCACAGACTAATTTGCCAGAAACTCCTTCATATACTGAAGGTGAGACTCTTCAAGCTAAGAGTCAAGGCTTTCAAGAAGATCATATGGGATGATTCCACAAGGAGGGACTCCTTTTTCTGCCTGGAAACCTCCAATGGAAGTTGGTTAACTCCTTACATGCCACCATTCATATTCAGGAAAAGGTCCTCCAAAGATTACTAGAGAGGTCTTTCAGAGGAACAAGCCTCCAAACAACTACAAAGCAAGTGGTCTTCTCTTGTCACACTTGCCAATTAAATAACCCCCGAGGAGCTTGAAGACCCCAGCTGGCCCAGCCCATCCAATGATGTGGGACCTACCAGGAAAGGATTGGTAGATGGGCTTCACCCAGATTCCAGTTTCTCAAGGGTATAAATACCTATTAGTCATGATAGATACATTCACAGGATGGACTGAAAGCTTTCCCACCCAGACTGAGAAGGCTGAGGAGGTAGTAAAAAACAAAAAAACTGCTCCATGAAATCATTCCAAGATTTGATCTGCCCAGGTCCTTACAAAGTGACAATGGGACATCATTTATTTCTAAGGCCACCCAAGGGGTCTCTAAAACATTTGGCATTACTTATTGCCTCCAATGGGCCTGGAGGCCTCAGTCTTCAGGAAAAGTAGAAATATCCAACAAATTCTTAAAATCAGTGATAAAAAAGATAACCCAGGACACCTCCCTGGGATGGAAGGAGGCTTTACGAATAGCTCTCCTCTGCACCTATATGCTCCTAAAGAGCAGGTTGGTCTTAGTCCTTATGAGATACTATATGGGAGACCTTTAGTTTATGTCAGACCAGAGGCTCAGACCCTCCAGTCTTATACCATGGTCATTGGGCAATTCCAATAGGATATATGCTTGTGGAGTGTCAACCAGGAGCCAAAAGATTCCAAAGAGTCACCACTATATGCTCCAGGAACTCAAGTCCTAATTAAAGTCTGGAAAGATGGGTCCCTGAAGGCTCAACTCCAGCCCCATGGAAAGGCATCTACCCTGTAATACTTTCTACCCCTACAGCAGTCAAGGTACAATGACACCACTTCTGGATTCACTACTCATGAGTCAAGCTGTAGAAGAAAACTGAAGAGGACACTCAATATACCTGTGAGCCCCTGGGAGATCTCAGATACCCATTCAGAATGATAAATGAATGCCATTCTAATGAACATCCCCAAAATTAAGTTTTTTGGGGTAAGATTTCTCAGGATAACTCTAAAGAGCCAATACAGCTTGGCAGGGGTTATACTTAGATCTCCTGATCCTTGAACAAAGAGGGAATTGTGCCATCTTAAAAAAGATGCTTTGTGTCTGGGAAAATACCTCCAGCTAAGTTAAAGAAAATATCACCGTCCTCAAAAGATATTCAGACCTCAGACTGAATATTTTAGTCTCAAAGAAAGCTGGAAAGTTCTTGGGGTGGCTACAGTCTCTCTTTGGGAGATTCTTCTCCTGGTGAGGGGGAAATGTGGAGTTGGCTGGTGCCTCTAATTAATCCTTGTTATCACCATATTAATGCTACTTACAATGGCACCATGTAGTATTAATTGTCTAAACCATTTTGTCTCTGCCCAGGTCATCAAGCTACAATATGCAGTGCCAGTTCAACAAGGATATATAAAACCACCTGACCACAGAAAATATCACTCATCCTTAGATGGACAATGCTATAAGGACTCTGATGCTTGAGACTAGCAAAAGGAGGAGGCCCAATGCCCCTCACTGTCCCAGTTCAGCAGGAAGTAGCCAGAGAGACCTTGATACCCCTATCCCCCAAAAATTAGGCCTCCCATCTCTTGAGGGAGTAATGTTAGGTAGTTAGAATAGGAAAAAGGAGTCCAAAATTGCAATGGCTAAAAGACAAAGAAGGGAAAAGCCTGCAAAAATAGAAAAAAGTAAAGGATGGAGGTCTCTTTTCTTTTCATCTCTTGGGTCAGCCCACCCTCACTCCTTGAGGGTGTACTATCCTTTGTCTTTCCTAACAAAACTGAGCTATAACACTGGCCTGCCTGTCGCTTCAAATTTTTGTTGCAATGAGACAGAACCAAGAAAATTATACACTCCCTGACAATTTGAATAAATGACTTACTACATTATTGCNGCTGAAGAAGGCTTTCTTATCTCTTCTTGCTATTCTTTGGAACTCTGCATTCAGATACTTATATCTTTCCTTTTCTCCTTTGCTTTTCACTTCTCTTCTTTTCAAAGCTATTTGTAAGGCCTCTCCAGACAGCCATTTTGCTTTTTTGCATTTCTTTGCCATAGGGATGGTCTTGATCCCTGTCTCCTGTAAAATGTCACGAACCTCATTCCATAGTTCATCAGGCACTCTATCAGATCTAGGCCCTTAAGTCTATTTCTCACTTCCACTGTATGATCATAAGGGATTTGAATTAGGTCATACCTGAATCGTCTAGCAGTTTTGCCCACTTTCTTCAATTTAAGTCTGAATTTGGCAGTAAGGAGTTCATGATCTGAGCCACAGTCAGCTCCCGGTCTTGTCTTTGTTGACTGTATAGAGCTCCTCCATCTTTGGCTGCAAAGAATATAATCAATCTGATTTCGGTGTTGACCATCTGGTGATGTCCATGTGTAGAGTCTTCTCTTGTGCTGTTGATAGAGGGTGCTTGCTATGACCAGTGCATTTTCTTGGCAAAATTCTATTAGTCTTTGGCCTGCTTCATTCCGCATTCCAAGGCCAAATTTGCCTGTTACTCCAGGTGTTTCTTGACTTCCTACTTTTGCATTCCAGTCCCCTATAATGAAAAGGACATCTTTTTTGGGTGTTAGTTCTACACGGTCTTGTAGGTCTTCATAGAACCGTACAACTTCAGCTTCTTCAGCATTACTGGTTGGGGCATAGACTTGGACTACTGTGATATTGAATGGTTTGCCTTGGAAACGAACAGAGATCATTCTGTCATTTTTGAGATTGCATCCAAGTACTGCATTTCAGACTCTTTTGTTGACTATGATGGCTACTCCATTTCTTCTGAGGGATTCCTGCCCACAGTAGTAGATATAATGGTCATCTGAGTTAAATTCACCCATTCCAGTCCATTTTCATTCACTGATTCCTAGAATGTCGACATTCACTCTTGCCATCTCTTGTTTGACCACTTCCAGTTTACCTTGATTCATGGACATGACATTCCAGGTTCCTATACAATATTGCTCTTTACAGCATCAGACCTTGTTTCTATCATCAGTCACATCCACAGCTGGATATTGTTTTTGCTTTGGTTCCATCCCTTCATTCTTTCTGGAGTTATTTCTCCACTGATCACCAGTAGCATATTGGGCACCTACTGACCTGGGGAGTTCCTCATTCAGTATCCTATCATTTTGCCTTTTCATACTGTTCATGGAGTTCTCAAGGCAAGAATACTGAAGTCATTTGCCTTTCCCTTCTCCAGTGGACCACATTCTGTCAGACCTCTCCACCGTGACCCGCCCATCTTGGGTTGCCCCACGGGCATGGCTTAGTTTCACTGAGTTAGACAAGGCTGTGGTCCTAGTGTGATTAGATTGGCTAGTTTTCTGTGATTATGGTTTCAGTGTGTCTGCCCTCTGATGCCCTCTTGCAACACCTACCATCTTACTTGGGTTTCCCTTACCTTGGGCGTGGGGTATCTCTTCACGGCTGCTCCAGCAAAGGGCAGCTGCTGCTCCTTACCTTGGATGAAGGGTATCTCCTCACCACCGCTCTTCCTGACCTTCAACATGGGACAGCTCCTCTAGGCCCTCCTGTGCCAGCGCAGCCACCGCTCCTTGGACGTGGGTTGTTCTTCCCCTCCGCTGCCCTTGGCCTCGTACACAGGATGGCTCCTCCTGGCTGCCGCCTCTGACCTGGGACACGAGGAGGCTCCTCCCGACCGTCGCCCCTGACCTCAGACGCGGCGTGACTACTCTCGGCTGTTCCTGCGCCATCACAGCCTGGCACTCTCGGCCACTGCCCCTGACCTCGGACGTGGGGTAGCTCCTCTCGGCCGCCGCAGCTGCTCGCGCTTAGTGCGCCAGCCACCGCAGCAGAGATTACTTAAAAAACTGGAAATAGAACTGCGTTATGACCCAGCAATCCCACTGCTGGGCATACACATTGAGGAAACCAGAAATGACAGAGTCTTTTCCAATGAGTCAACTCTTTGCATGAGGTGGCCAAAGTACTGGAGTTTCAGCTTTAGCATCATTCCTTCAAAAGAACACCCAGGACCAATCTCCTTTACTTATCATAAGCTCTATTCAGATAATCCAGTTCTTCCTGCATCAGGTTTGGTAATTTGTCTTTTTAATAACTTAATAACATTTGGCTTTATTAGTTTTCTCTACTAATTTTTTTTTGTTTTCTGTTTCAATAATTTGTCTTTTTAATAACTTTTGGTTTCATTCGTTTTCTCTACTATTATTTGTTTTCTATTTCAATAATATCTACTACACTCTTTGTTATTTGCTTTTCATTAAGCAAATATACTCTTTCTGTTTACTTTTAGTTAAGATTGCTCTTCTTTTTCTAGTTTTTAAGGTAGATATTTATATTTATCAGTTTTCTGCCCAGCACTACTTTAGATTCTTTCAATATTTTTTATTTGTACTTCTTTTGTTTCATTCAGTTTAAAGTATTTTTACTTTTCTTTTTTATTTCTTCTTTAACCCATAGGTTGTTCAGAAGTATGTTATTTAATTTCCAAAGAGATTCGAAATTTACCAGATATCTCTCTGTTGTGAATCTCTAATTTAATTCTGTATTGTCTCAGTGTTTGGTCTAACCTAGAAAATGCTACATGTGCACTTGAAAATAATTTGTATCCTGAAGTCTTTTGATGTTCCATAAATATCAGTTAGATTAATTTGGCTAATAGTATTGTTGATGATTTATATAACCCTGTTGATTTTCTGTCTCTTCTATCATTTATTGAGATTGGGCTGCTGAAATTCCAACTATTACAGTTAAATTGCTATTTCACCTTTCAATTCAGTCAATTTTACTTCATATGTTTTGAGGATCTGTTGTGAGGTATGTATGCAAATTTATTTTCTATAGCAACTTTTCATTTTTTAGTTGAAGTGCAATTGATTTACAATATTATATTAACTTCATGTATACAGTGTCAAACTCAATATTTTTACAGATTATACTCCATCAAATGTTATTGGAAGATGATGGCTGTAATTCCTATAATTTTTAATCAGTTGATTTATTGATCCTTTTATTAGTATGAAATATCCCTTTTCTTTCAGTGATATTTCTGGCCTTAAAGCCTATTTTAAGCCACTCCAGCTCTCCTGTAGTAACTGCTTCATGCTATATCTTTTCCATCCTTTTACCTCCAAATTATTCATGTTTTCGAATCTAAGGTGTGTTTCTTGTAAATAACATATAGTTAGATCTTGCCTTTTCTGTCCAGCCTGACAATCTCTACCTTTTGAGTATTTAGTTTATCTACAATTATGTAGTTAATGATATCACTGGATTAAGTAGAAAAATTTGTTGACTGTTTTCTATTTGTCTCAGGTTTTGCTTATTCCTCTGCTTTTCCTTTGCCAACTTATTTTATATGATATACCAGACAGAGGAGCCTGGTAGGCCCCAGTCTATGGGGTCGCAAAGAGTCAGACACAACTGAACGACTTCAGTTCACTTCACTTCACTTCACTTCACATATTTAAGTGCTCTAATCCAAGAGAAAGAATATTCTGGGCATAGAGCTAAGTTAAGAGTTTTAGACATGAATCCAAAAACATGGTTTTTAAGAGAAAAAAATGGACTTAATTGAAATTAAAATCTTTTGCTCTGTGAAATACCTTTTTGAGAGAATGGGAAAACAGGTTACTGATGATTGGGAGAAAATATTTGCAAACTATATATTTCACAAATAACTTGTATTTGGAATATATAAAGATATCTCAAAATTCAATAGCTACAAAAATCTAATTAGAAAATGGATGAAAGACATAAATAGGCATTTCATCATTAAGTAGGTATGGATAACAAAGAAACACACAAAAAGATGTTCAATATCATTAACCATTAGGGAAATGCAAAGTAAAGCAGAAATGCAAAGTAAAGCCTCAAATATTACTATACACCTGTTAGGATAAGTAAACTATAAAATAATAATAACAGATGCTGACAAAAATGTAGAGAAACTGGATCTCTTATACATTACTGGTGGGAATGTAAAATGACACAACTACTCTGGAAAAAGTATGTCGTATTTTTTAAAAATTAAATATGTACTTATCATACAGCCTGGCAACTTTCAGGCATTTATTCCAGAGAAATGAAAACTCATGTTCATACAATAACTTGTATATAATATTTATAGCATACATGAAAGTTTATTTGTAATTGCCCAATACTGAAACAACCCAAAAATCTTTTAATAGGTGAATGGTTAAACAAAATCTGAAATAATCATATAGTGGAAAACTACTCAGTAATAATACTGAGTAATAACACCAGGGAGTAATAATGTTCCCTGGTGGCTCAGAGGTAAAGAACTCATCTTCAATGCAGGAGACTCGGGTTCAATCCCTGGGTCAGGAAGATCCCCTGGTTACTCACTCCAGCATTCTTGCCTGGGAAATCCCATGGACAGAGGAACTTAACAGGCTACAGGCCATGGGGTCACAAAGAGTCAGGCACAACTGAGCAATTAACACTTTCACACTCAGTAATAAAAAGGAACAAACTATTGATATAGACATCAATCTGGATGGATCTTAGGGGCATTATGCTTAGTGAAAAAAGCCAGTTTCATAATGTAACATACAATATGATTTCATTCATGTGATATCCTCAAAATGATTAAGCTATACAAATGGAGAGCAAATTAGAGATTTCTAGGGAACAAGGATGGGCTGGAGATTGCATATGACTGTAAATGTACAGCATACAAGATTTTGTTTATGGGGTTAAAACAGTTCTATATGCTGATGTTCTCTGATTATGATGGTGGTTACACAAATTTATACCTGAGAGTAAATTGCACAGAACTACACACAAACACTAGAGAAGAAAATAGAAAGTCATTCCAGTATTCTTGCCTTGGAAATCCCATGGACAAAGGAGCCTGGCTGGTTACAGTCCATGGATCTCGAAGAGTTGGACATGACTGAGCGACTGAACACACAAACACAGACACACATAAGTACATATGAAACTCAGTGAAAACCAAATGTAGTCTGTAGCTAACCATATTATGCCAATGTTGATTTCTTGGTTTCTCACATTGTACTATGCACTAGCTATATAAAGGCTTCCTTGATGGCTCAGAAGGTAAATAATCTGCCTGCGATGGAGGAGACCTGGGTTCAATCCCTGGATTGAGAAGATCCCCTGGGAGAAGGGAATGGCAACCCATGCCAGTATTCCTGCCTGAAGAATTCCAGGGACAGAGGAGCCTGACAGGCTACAGTCCATGGGGTCACAAAGAGTCAGAAATGACTGAGCAACTAACACTTTCACTTTCACTAGTTATATAAGGTGTCACCATTGGGAGAAGCTAGTTGAAGGATATAGTGATCCTATATACTATTTTTGCACCTTCCTGTGAGTCTAAAACAATTCAAAATAAAAAAGTTAGAAACAAAAACACATTCACACATGTGCATACAAAAAGAGTCTAGTCCATCACGTTAATGTATGGCAAAAACTACTATAATATTGTAAAGTAATTAGCCTCCAATGAAAATCAATAAATTAATTTTTAAGTGTCTAGTCCAATATATTAATTTACACTTCAGTTTTCATCTGATGGCAACTAATCTTTTCTGTTACCTGAGTTGGGGGTTGGAGGTGAGTTAGGGGTACAGAGTAAGGAGGAAAGCAAGAAGACAAGATGATAGGACAGTTCCTGTGTGATGGGTACTGTCCTGAGATGGCCTCATGTTCTTCAAGTTTGGCAGGAAGTTGAAAGTGGGCACTCTCCCATCCTCACTTTCAACTTCTTGAGTAAAGTCAGCATACCTTCACTGGCTGCCCTGCCCAGTCTCCACTCTGCCTCTGCTTCCACTGCTACACCAACAACTTCTGAATGTTGACCTCTGGTGGCTCCCACCTTAGGAAGAATTCCTTTCTTAAAAATATTTATTTGGCTGTTTTGGGTCTTCACTGCGCATGGGCTTTCTCTAGCTGTGGCAAGCAAGGGTTACTCTCTAGTTGGAATGTGAGGGCTTCCCATTGCCTTTATCTTATATGCAGTGGCATATAGAATCTTCTCGGACCAGAGATCAAACCTATGTCCCCTGCATTGGCAGGCAACTTCTTAACTGTTGGACCATCAGGGAAGTCTGGAAAGAAGCCCTTTTAAAGCAACCCTATGCCAACATTCTCCGTGAGCTCCACCTCTGATAAGTGGGACTCCCTTGCCTTTGATCTGCTGAGGAAATTGGGTGAAATTACTGCCCAAAGGCAGTATCCACTGTGTGGCCACAGGCCACTGGAACTTTCTCAGACGTGAATTGGTCATCAGTTCTTACCACTTTGGTAAGATCTTTCTAAACTACTCATGGAATACTCATAATAATGTGAAATGAAGTACCAGCAAACATCCATAGTACCTCTGAGAGGCTGCTGCATTTGGTTTTAGAAACAAAAACCAATGACTTGGTTGAATTTGTGTTCACTGCAACTTGTCTGATTTATTTCCCATACATAATAAAGAAATATGGCAACATCTTGAAAATAGATGGAGTGGGTCATTTTTATTCATAGTACAAAATGTGTGCCACCAATCCTGAAATGTGTTTCTGGATCATTAAAGCACTACAGTTTAGTGAACAATTAAACACACACTCACACATCAACCTTAACCAGACAAAGTGTACATAGGCATAGATCTCTGCAGAGTCTGAAGATAGCATGGAACTCTGAGGCTTGAGCAACATGCTGTAAAACAACACACTAATAAGCACACACACACACACAAAAAAAAAAAAAAAAGAAGAGGGAGTTATAGCAAATGATCTGGCAGAGCTTACAGGAACTAACAGGCAGCATCCTAAATTGGATGTGTCACATGTTGGCAATAGCAGCCACTTGTGATTAGTGCGAAACAGGCACTAACAGGGTAAAGTGCCCACAAGAAGCCAAAATAAGTGGAAAACAAATGAACCTCCAACAAAAGATGAAAATGAAACAACTCAATTGTTGCAGCTTCCTTTCCTCGTCAGCAATTCCATAACTCTCTAATATACAGATTTGAGCTCGTTTTTTCCTTTTGTTCTCACCTTTACACGGTGTAGTCTTTCTGTGCCCTGAGTTTACCTCCTCAAGCCCCCCTTCTGCCCCTTTATTGAGTTTCATCCTTGTCAGCTTGGTCCCTCTGTGTTCCATCTGCAATCTCTGATTCCTCCTGTACCAAACATCAGAACTTCCTTGAATGCCACTTTTTCCTCATCACTCCTGGGTCAAGAACTTAACTCAATTTTAGGAGTAAACGCAGATTATCTCTACAAAGTGTACCTTTTACATTAAGGCACAGACTCATGGAGAATACATGAAAGCACATTTTAATGCTGTTTGGTATTTAAGAAGACTCAATCATGGAGAAAAATGAGACCTTTAGCCAGAGGGCTGCTGCTGCTGCTAAGTCGCTTCAGTCGTGTCCGACTCTGTGTGACCCCAGAGATGGCAGCCCACCAGGCTCCCCCGTCTCTGGGATTCTCCAGGCAAGAACACTGGAGTGGGTTGCCATTTCCTTCTCCAATGCATGAAAGTGAAAAGTCAAAGTGAAGTCGCTCAGTCATTTCGGACTCTTTGCAGCCCCATGGACTGTAGCCTACCAGGCTCTTCTGTCCATGGGATTTTCCAGGCAAGAATACTGGAGTGAGTTGCCATTTCCTTCTCCAATGTCCTCAAAAGTTGGCCATCATACCCTCCTTCTTATGGCTAGAGAAGCTCTGCATACAGATACCAATTCAGTGCAGAATGTCCAAGTATTAATATTAACATATAACCAAAGCCACCTGGGTTGAATGGTGTCCCACAAATAGATATGTCCAAGTTCTAGTCTTCTGAACCTGTGAATGTGATGTTATTTGGAAATAGAGTCTTTGCAGATGCGGGCTTCCCCAATGGCTCAGCAGGTAAAGAATCAACCTGCAATGCAGGAGACACAGGAGATGCCAGTCCAATCCCTGAGTTGGGAAGATCCCCTGAGAAGGAAATGGCAACCCACTCCAGTATTCTTGCCTGAAAAATCCCAAGGACTGAAGAGCCTGGTGGGCTCCAGTCCATAGACTTGCAAAGAGTCAGACATGACTGAGCGAGCAAGAAGATGTAATTAAGTTAAAAATCTCCAGGTAAGATCATTCTGGATTTAGTGTGAGCTACAAATCCAATAACTGCATACTTGAAAGAAAAAGGAGAGGGAAATTTGAGACACACATAAAGAGAAGGAGGCCATTTGAAATGACATGCAGAGATGGGAGTTACGTAGCTACAAGCCAAGGAACACATGAAAGCAAGACTAAAGGGCACAAATTTTAGGCATACATTTGATGAGTTTGGCAAACATACACTCTTATGTAACTATTACCAATCAAGAAGGATTTGTTTCTGTCCAAAAATGTTTCTCATGCCTCTTTCAAGTTCAGTCTCATCCACTTCATGAAAGGTAACTACTATTTGTTTGTTTGTTTTTTCCACCATAGAATTGTTTTTTTTGTTCAGATACTTCAAATAAATGGAATCAAAAAGTATACACTCTTCTCCATCTAACTTTTTTTACTTAGTAGGATTGCCTGAATTCATTCATGTTGTTAAATGTATCCATAATTCATGCTTTCCTTTTGCTGGCTAGTATTCTATTGTATGAACATACCACAAGTTGTTCATTCATTTACATGTAGACAAACATTAAATGATTTTAGTTTGTAGCTAATAAGAATGAAGTTGTTATAAACATACTCATGTAAGTCTTTCTGTAGACAGATGCTTTCATTTCTCTTGGGTAAAAACTAAGGAGTTTAATTGCAGGGTCAAGGGTAGATATACATTCAATTTCATTTTTTAAATTGACAAACAATTTTTCAAAGTGATCCCACCATTTTATACCTACATCAGCAGTTTATTATAATTTTAGTTGCTACATATACTGACCAACATTTAATTTTTCTTTTTTAAATTTTAACAATCTTGTAGATATGCAGTGATATCTTATGATGGGTTATGATGGGCTCTCTCATAGCTCCATTGGTAAATCATCTGCCTGCAATGCAGGAGACCTGGGTTTGACTCCTGGGTTGGGAAGATCCCCTGGAGAAGGAAACAGCAACCCACTCCAGTATTCTTGCCTGGAGAATCCCATGGACAGAGGAGCCTGGCGGCTACAGTCCATGGGGTTGCAAAGAGTTGGACACAACCTAGTGACTAAACAACCACCACCATCTTGTGATTTTAATCTGTATTTCTCCAGTGTTTAATGTTATAGAGCACATTTTCAAGTTTACTGGCCATTTGTGTAATTTTTGTGAAGTATCTGCTCAAGTCTTTTGCTCATTCTTTAAAAATTGGGCTGCTTTTTCAGTATTGACTTTTTGGCATTATTTATATACTCAGGATACAAGTATTCTGTCAGATATATAGACTGCAAATATTTAATCCCAGTCCATGGTACATTGTTTCATTTTCTTAATGGTGTACTTTTATGATAAGCCATTTTGATCAAGTCCAATTTATCGGTGTTATGGTAGTGCTTTTTGTGACTTAATTAAGATTAAGTTAATTAATCTCTCTCAAAATTGCAAAGATAGTCTCTTATGTTTTCTTCTAGAATCTTTATAGCTTTGGCCTTTCTATTTAAGTCTATCATCTATCTTGAATTATTCTAGTGTGTAGTGGGAAGAAGGGACTGAAGTACCTTTCTGTTTTCATAAGAACATCCAGTTCTTCTAGCTTCAGTTCTGTTCCCTTTCAAATGCTTTACACCTTTATTGAAAATCAATTGACTGTCTATGAGTGAACTTATTTCTGGTATCTCTAGTTCATCCCTCCAATCTATCGGATTGGTTTAAAAGTTCATTTGAGTTTTTTCATAAAATGTTAAGAAAAACTTGAGTGAACTGTCGGCCTACCCAATATTTGTCTGAACTTACACCATTATCACACTATCATCATTGCTATAGCTTTACTGTATATCTTAATATAACTTTATTTTAATGCAAAATAATACTCATGAACATCTTACCAGGACAATAATTCACTGTGATATCTTCAGCTTTTATGCATGCATAGTATTCTCTTCTATGGATGAATTATAATTTAGGAAAGAAATTCCTCTTTGTTGTAATTTCTTAGCCTTTCTATTTTTAAGAATCACTTAAAATACTGCAGTGAACATTGTTCTAAATTATTTCCTAAGAATAAACTCTTAGAAATAGAATTGCTAAAATTAAAATGCATGTTGATTTTAAGATTTTCATATATATTACCAAACTACTCTATAAAAGTTGCATCTGTTTACACACCAGTAGAGTATGAGGGAGCAATACTGTGAGTTATCATTTAAAATGCTGCTCTTTAGTCTCTAAGTCATGCCAGATCATTTTGTGACTCCATGGATCATAGCCCGCCAGGCTTCTCTGTCCATGGGATTTCTCAGGCAAGAATACTGGAATGGGTTGCCATTTCATTCTCCAGGCGATCTTTCTGACCAAGGGATCAAACTTTCATTTCCTGCATTGGCAGGCAGATTCTTTACTGATGACATCATCCTTATGGCAGAAGGTGAAGAAGAACAAAAGAGCCTCTTGATGTAGGGGAAAGAGGAGAGTTTAAAAGTTGGCTCAAAACAACGTTCTAAAAATGAAGATCATGGCATTAGCTCCCATTACTTCACGCAAATAGATGGGGAAACAATGGAAACTGAGAGACTTTATTTTGAGGGGGCTTCAAAATCACTGCAGATGGTGACTGCAGCCATGAAATTAAAAGACACTTCCTCCTTGGAAGAAAAGTTATGACAAGCTTAGACAACGTTTTAAAAAGCAGAGACATTACTTTACCAACAAAGGTCCATATAGTCAAAGCTTGCTTTTTCCAGTAGTCATGTATGGATGTGAGAGTTGGACCATAAAGAAGGCTGAGTGCCAAAGAATTGATGCTTTTGAACTGTGGTGTTGGAGAAGATTCTTGAGGGTCTCTTGGACTGCAAGGAGGTCAAACCAGTCAATCATAAAGGAAATTGCAGATGGTGACTGCAGCCATGAAATTAAAAGACACTTCCTCCTTGGAAGAAAAGTTATGACAAGCTTAGACAACGTTTTAAAAAGCAGAGACATTACTTTACCAACAAAGGTCCATATAGTCAAAGCTTGCTTTTTCCAGTAGTCATGTATGGATGTGAGAGTTGGACCATAAAGAAGGCTGAGTGCCAAAGAATTGATGCTTTTGAACTGTGGTGTTGGAGAAGATTCTTGAGGGTCTCTTGGACTGCAAGGAGGTCAAACCAGTCAATCATAAAGGAAATATATCCTGAATGTTCATTGGAAGGACTGATGCTGAAGCTCCAATATTTGGCCACCTGATGCAAAGAGCCAACTCATTAGAAAATACTCTGGTGCTGGGAAAGATTAAAGGCAAGAGGAGAAGGCTACGACAGAGAACAAGATGTTTGGATGGTATCACTGACTCAATGAACATGAGCTTGAGCAAGCTCTGGGAGATGGTGAAGGAGAGGGAAGTCTGGCTTGCTGCAGTCCATGGGGTTGAAAGGAGTCGGACAAAACTGAGTGACTGAACAACAACAACAAATCATTTTAAATAAAAATTACCATAATTTTTATTTTTTAATTTTTAATATAAATTTATTGATTTTAATTGGAGGCTAATTACTTTACAATATTGTATTGGTTTTGCTATACATCCTCATGAATCCGCCACGAGTGTACACGTGTTCCCCATCCTGAACCCCCCTCCCTCCTCCCTCCCCATCCCATCCCTCTAGGTTATCCCATGCATCAGCCCCAAGCATCCTGTATCCTGCATCAAACCTGGACTGGCGATTCGTTTCATT
>SJXQ01009582.1:173699-348666 GCA_006408695.1 Aepyceros melampus | reverse complement strand
GTTGTGCAAAAGCTTTGAAGTTTAATTAGGCCCCATTTGTTTATTTTTGCTTTTATTTCCCTTACTCTGGGAGGTGGGTTATAGAGGATCCTGTTGTGATTTATGTCAGGGAGTGTTTTGCCTATGTTTTCCTCTAGGAGTTTTATAGAACATCTGGTAAGATCTATAAAAGAGATGTTCTTGAAGTATCTGAGCCTTCTCATTGTCTTCACATGATAATGAGCACAGCCCACTCCCAGTTTTATCTGTATTGCCCGCAAGAAAGAGGGTCAGCCACTTCTAAGAGATTGCTGACCTCTGGCCTCTGGAATAAAGCCCAAACTCCTGAACCTGGCATTTCCAGGCATCTCTGGTTGTTTCCAACCTACCTTTCTACCCTGATCTTTGCCCTGCTCCCACATGAAATCTCTCGAATCATACTTTTGCCAGACCACGATCTCCCAGCTCCGCACCTCAGCTCCACTCTACTCTCCACTTACAGTGTTGTTTCCTCCCTTCTGCTCCTTTCTGGATTCACTCCCACTCACAGGCCTGACTCCAATTCTGTCTCCTCTCTAAGACTCTGAAATCCCATTTTGCCTTCCGTTTTGTTGCCATGACTCAGTTGGATTTCAGTATTTTCTGCTTATTATTATTATTTCCTTTTTTAATGTGTTTATGTCCTCTCTTCTGATCTACAAATGAATTATTTAAAGAAAATATTGTGCCTGTTTTTCTTCTGAACCCCTATGGTTTTTAATACATAGTCAGGGACATGAATACTGAAGATAGAAATGAGCACAGCCCACTCCCAGTTTTATCTGTATTGCCCGCAAGAAAGAGGGTCAGCCACTTCTAAGAGATTGCTGACCTCTGGCCTCTGGAATAAAGCCCAAACTCCTGAACCTGGCATTTCCAGGCATCTCTGGTTGTTTCCAACCTACCTTTCTACCCTGATCTTTGCCCTGCTCCCACATGAAATCTCTCGAATCATACTTTTGCCAGACCACGATCTCCCAGCTCCGCACCTCAGCTCCACTCTACTCTCCACTTACAGTGTTGTTTCCTCCCTTCTGCTCCTTTCTGGATTCACTCCCACTCACAGGCCTGACTCCAATTCTGTCTCCTCTCTAAGACTCTGAAATCCCATTTTGCCTTCCGTTTTGTTGCCATGACTCAGTTGGATTTCAGTATTTTCTGCTTATTATTATTATTTCCTTTTTTAATGTGTTTATGTCCTCTCTTCTGATCTACAAATGAATTATTTAAAGAAAATATTGTGCCTGTTTTTCTTCTGAACCCCTATGGTTTTTAATACATAGTCAGGGACATGAATACTGAAGATAGACGTAGAGCAAATTGAACTTAAAGATCACAATGCAAAGTCTTTTTGACACATGATTTTAAAAAAATTATTTGGAAATAATTCTAAGTTAACAGAAGAGCTACAGGAATAAAAATAGTATGAATAAAACCTGTAAATGCCTTACCCAGATCACTTATTCACTTACTGTAAATATCTTACATCATTTCCTTTGTATTTCAATATCTCTATCATTTATCTATCTATCTATCATATTATCTACACACACTCAGAGTGTTTTTCCTGAATCATTTGAGGATAAATTATATACATCATGAGGCCTTACCCTTAAATACTTCAGGGTGTATTTCCTAAGAGTAGGCTAATCTTAGCCAGTGGGAGTTCAATGTATGATGCAGGTGACAATTTAGAGGGGTAGGGTGGGGAGGGTGGTGGGAGGGGAGTTCAAGAGGGAGGGGACATATGTATACCTAATGCCAATTCATGTCAATGTTTGGCAAAACCATCACAATATTGAAAGTAATTATCTTCTAATTAAAAAATATATATTTAAAAAATAGGCTAATCTCTTCCCTAATCGTAAGAGAGTGATCAATTTCCATCAATTTAATACTGACATAACACATTTGTATCAATAATGTGTTCTCATTCCAATTTGCTCAAGTGACCTAATAATGTTTTTGTGGCATGTTTTCCCTCCAATACTGGATTCAGTGTAGGGTCAAGATTGAGCACCTAGTTGTGTTTCTTTCACCTCCTTTAAGGTGGAACACTTCCACATCTTTTATGACATGGTTAGTTTTCAAGTTAACACACCTCTCCCCTTTAAAGAATGTCAGAATTAAAAAAAAAAAAAACCTCCTAGGTTGGCAGACTATTTTATATACATATAGATAGATGTGAATTTTCTGAGTAATATCATAATCACTCCCAGTGTAAGACTCCAAATTTGAATCTCCTTTTATTCTCATTCTGAACTTAACTTCAATGGCAACATTTTTAATGCTGCTATACAGGAGGAACCTTGGCCTTATTATTTACAATGCCTTTCTCCTTATTTAGAGTGGAAGAGGAAATCACAAATCTCCTTCTCCTGCAGCTTCTGCTGGGCTGCAGGCTGCACGGGAGGAAAAGTCAATATAGGAAGTGAGAGAGTAAACTGAGAAGTTGAAATCAAAGTGGTAGGCCGCTGATCTTGGCTGTGGTGTATCTCATCTCTGAAGTCAAAGTATTTTTACAGACAGCATTCAGCCATCATTAAATAAAATCCCTATGCTGTAGAAAGGGAAGGCATTAGTAATTTCCGTTGTCTATGAGTGGAAACAGAGACACTGACAGGCATAATGGCTTTTCTACTTTGAGTCTGAGAGGCAATGAGGAATCATGGAAAGAGAGCTGATAAAGGAGTGAATCTGTTCAAGAGATTTGAATCTATTTATTACCATTACTGCCAAGTAGTTATATAGCTCAGCAAGTCATATCCTTTCTAAGTCCCGATATCATTATCTGTAAAATGAGGGTTTGGAATGACGACTTGCTCTAAGTTTCCTTCAGTGATTCTAAAAGTCAGTGACGATGAATTCCAGCACACATTCAGTGCATGTCTATGGAGTGCCTACTATGTTTTGGGCACTGGGCTAGAATGAATAGAGGCTTCGTCTCTGTTCTCAAGGATCCGCGGGCATGGTGGCAGGGGGGCATGCCGGCAAAGAATTGTTAGAGGGGCCACAACAGGGGCAAGCTCAAGGTACAGGAGCATCACAAAGGAGACAGTAAGCAACTTTCCTGGGGGAGTCACATGCCTCTTAGAGGAAGGATGTGACAATGGCTGCTGAACTGAGCCTTGTAGATGGAGACAGGGTGTTCCAGGCAGAAGGTGCATGGCTCTTTGTGGATTGCATGCACCTCGGATTTGAACGCAATGTGCTTGAGGTTAAGTGAGGGTGGTGAGGCTGCAAAGTAGCCAGGTACGGCCAGATCTACGGGGGCTGCTTTGCCAGGTCAAGAAGAGTTTGGGGGGTGGGGTGAGACTTGAGGCCAAGAGATCTACTGCAGAAGATAAAGGGTTGAGAGGCACAGGAGAGATGAAGCAGCAGAGTGGTCAGAGACAGGTTTAGGAGAAAGGATTGAGAAGGCCCACCAGGTGAGGGTGGGGTGGGGGAAGAGGAACGGCTGTCACAGGACTTCCACGACTGGACGGTGCTGCTAATAGCTGAGGTGGGAGCCCTCAAGGAGGAGCAGGTTTGGGAGATGTACGAGCTCAGTTTAGGATGTGTTGGCCTGGAGATGTGTGTGGGCCACCCAAGGGGAGATGGCCAGCAGGTTGTTGTGTAAATGGACCTGGAGCTCAGGAGAAGTCTGGGCTAGAGACAGATCTGATGGTTAACATGTCATAGGAGTGAGGGACGTCACTCAGGGAGGGTGTAGCTTGAGGAAAGGACCGTGCCTGAGAGGGAAGGACAGGAGTTCTGTTGTTTTATTAGGTCTGGCTTCACACTGCTGAGATGCATGATACTGGGCAAGTGACTTTGAACCTGTTTCTTCATTTTTAACAACAAGCCCAACTTGGAGACTTATGAGAGTTTGAGATTAAAAAAAAATCCAATCAATGGAACTTAAAAGAAGAGTAGGAAGGGCAGCCCAGGAAATACCATTAAACTGATATATAACAGACATAAGATGGCTCCTGACTGTAGGTTTCAGGAGGAGCCATTTGCTGAGTTGCCCACACCTTTGCTGTCTTTGTTGCCACATTAGTTTGTTACTAGTTGCTTAATTTCTTTGAGCTCTGGCTTCCTCTTCTTAAACAGAGACAAAAACCATTCTTCTAGTTATCTCAGAGAATTCTTTTGAAAAGCAACTGAGATAGGGTTTGTGTGAACACTGAAAATTCAGACATAAATTTTAATTATTATAAAAATGAAAGGAATAAAGAGATATGACCAAATCCTCAGCATATTTTGTACTGTTACCACCACGGAGTGTCTGTCAATATCAGTACTGAGAAATGTTCCAACTAGTCAGTGTCAGAACTGGAATAAAACCCAGGGTCTCTGACTCTTGGCCATGCTTATGCTAATCCCCATACGAGGCTATCTGACTGACCCTGGATTTACCTGGGATTATCTTCCCTGGGTCGGGAAGATCCCCTGGAAAAGTAAATGGCAACCCACTCCAGTACTCTTGCCTGGAAAATCCCATGGACGGAGGAACCTGGTAGGCTTCAGTCTGTAGGGTGCAAAGAGTCAGACACGACTGAGCGACTTCACTGATGGACCAGAAAGAAATAGAATTTGGACTGCAGACTTTGTGAGCCCACCACAGGTCCTCCGAAAATGCCAACTTTCCATTTCCAGGTGGGGAGGGAGTACTTCCTCTGCATAAATGGGAGTAGTACTGTAACAACACAGCAAGATGCCAGCACCCAGAAAGCTCTCAATAGACGTGAGCTCACTGGGCAGGCCAGATGCAGTATTCACAATGGAAGAAGTCAGCAGTATTCACCGGGTGAGGTACTCTCACATCCCACCTAGTCCACAATTAGAGAGGGACTAGGCCAGGTTCTGGTCAGCGGGCAAGGACGGGTGGGATTGACATGAGCTTACCTCGGGAGACTTTCACTTACACTCTCTCCTAAAAGAAGTGGAAAAAAAAAAAAAAAACAAACATGCAAACGAGAGAGATGAGAATGCAATGAGGCTCACGCAGCTCCCCATGTCTTCTCTTGCTTTTCTTAGTGATTTCGGCAGTCTGAAGACAGTGAGACATTTCTTAAATCAGAGGAACCCAAAGCTGTGGGCCCACTGCCTTTTAAACTCCATCCATGTCACCATCTAGAAACAACATGTATAATCATGTCAGGCAGTAGTCCGGCAAGCCCCTCGCTCAGGCCTGCATTCTTGCTGGAGCATCACAGAGGCCTCAGATCCATGCCTACACTGTGGGTCCTAGGAGATCCCCATTTATGGTTACTTACAAGTTTTCTGTAAGCAGGCCTGGCCATGGCCTAGAGCACAGATCTAAACCCTCTGACTTCTTTCTCTTCCACTCTTTCCCTTCCTCCCTTCCTTCCTTCTCACCTTCTTTCTCTCTTTTTAAAAAATACTTTGATTTTTAGAACAGTTTTATATTTACAGAAAAATAGATCACATCCTACAGGGAGGTCCCACATTCCTCACCTCTCCCACTACCTCACATACAGTTTCCTCCCAAACTAACTTGTTAGCAAGATACATGTGTTACAATTCATGAACTCAAATGATACACTATTAACCCAAAGTCCATAGTCTATTCAGATGTCCTCAGTTTTTCTCTCATGTCCTTTTCTCAGGCTCTCATCCAGGATACCATATCATGTCTAGTTGTCATGTCTCTTAAGGTTCCTCTTGGCTGTGACAACTTCTCAGAGTTTCCTAGTTTTTGATGGCCCTGACAGTTTTGACAGAGACTGGTCAGGTACTATTCAGCATGCTCCACTATTGAGATTTGTCTGATTTTTTTCTTCTGGTTGAACTGGGGTGATGGGTTTGGGGGAGTAAGATCATGAAGGTAAAGTGTTGTTTTCATCACATCATATCATGGGTTCAGTTCAGTCGCTCAGTCGTGTCTGACTCTTTGCAACCCCATGAGTTGCAGCACACCAGGCCTCCATGTCCATCACCAACTCCCAGAGTTCACTCAAATTCATGTCCATCGAGTCGGTGATGCCATTCAGCCATCTCATCCTCTATCGTCTGCTTCTCCTCCTGCCCCCAATCCTTCCCAGCATCAGTCTTTTCCAATGAGTCAACTCTTCGCATGAGGTGGCCAAAGTATTGGAGTTTCAGCTTCAGCATCAGTCCTTCCAAAAAAACACCCAGGACTGATCTCCTTTAGGATGGACTGGTTGGATCTCCTTGCAGTCCAAGGGGCCTCTCAAGAGTCTTCTCCAACACCACACTTCAAAAGAATCAATTCTTCAGTGCTCAGCTTTCTTCACAGTCCAACTCCCACATCCATACATGATCACTGGAAAAACCATAGCCTTGACTAGACAGACCTTTGTTGGCAAAGTAATATCTCTGCTTTTGAATATGCTATCTAGGTTGGTCATAACTTTCCTTCCAAGGAGTAAGCGTCTTTTAATTTCATGGCTGCAATTACCATCTGTGGTGATTTTGGAGCCCCCCCAAATAAAGTCTGACACTGTTTCTATTGTTTCCCCATCTATTTCCCGTGAAGTGATGGGACCAAATGCCATGATCTTTGTTTTCTGAATGTTGAGCTTTAAAGCCAACTTTTTCACTCTCCTCTTTCACTTTCATCAAGAGGCTTTTTAGGTCCTCTTCACTTTCTGCCATAAGGGTAGTGTCATCTGCATATCTGCTGCTGCTGCTGCTGCTGCTAAGTCACTTCAGTCATGTCCGACTCTGTGCGATCCCATAGACGGCAGCTCCCCCGTCCCTGGGATTCTCCAGGCAAGAACACTGGAGTGGGTTGCCATTTCCTTCTCCAATGCATGAAAGTGAAAAGTGAAAGTGAAGCTGCTCAGTCGTGTCTGACCCTCAGCGACCCCTTGGACTGCAGCCTTCCAGGCTCCTCCATCCATTGGATTTTCCAGGCAAGAATACTGGAGTGGGGTGCCATTGCTTTCTCTGCTGCATATCTGAGGTTATTGATATTTCTCCTAGCAATCTTGATTCCAGCTTGTGCTTCTTCCAGCCCAGCATTTCTCATGATGTACTCTGCATAGAAGTTAAATAAGCAGGGTGACAATATACAGCCTTGACGTACTCCTTTTCCTATTTGGAACCAGTCTGTTGTTCCATGTCCAGTTCTANCTTTCTCTGCTGCATATCTGAGGTTATTGATATTTCTCCTAGCAATCTTGATTCCAGCTTGTGCTTCTTCCAGCCCAGCATTTCTCATGATGTACTCTGCATAGAAGTTAAATAAGCAGGGTGACAATATACAGCCTTGACGTACTCCTTTTCCTATTTGGAACCAGTCTGTTGTTCCATGTCCAGTTCTAACTGTTGCTTCCTGACCTGCATATAGGTTTCTCAAGAGGCAGGTCAGGTGGTCTGGTATTCCCGTCTCTTTCAGAATTTTCCACAGTTTATTGTGATCCGCACAGTCAAAGGCTCTGGCATAGTCAATAAAGCAGAAGTAGATGTTTTTCTGGAACTCTCTTGCTTTGTTGATGATCTTAAAGATGGCTTAAAGCTCTACATTCAGAAAACGAAGATCATGGCATCTTGTCCCATCACTTCATGGGAAATAGATGGGGAAACAGCGGAAACAGTGTCAGACTTCATTTTTGGGGGTTCCAAAATCACTGCAGATGGTGATTGCAGCCATGAAATTAAAAGATGCTTACTCCTTGGAAGGAAAGTTATAACCAACCTAGACAACATATTAAAATGCAGAGACATTACTTTGCCAACAAAGACTATGGTTTTTCCAGTAGTCATGTATGGATGTGAAAATTGTTCTGTGAAGAAAGCTGAGCACTGAGGAATTGATGCTTTTGAAGTGTGGTGTTGCAGAAGACTCTTGAGAGTCCCTTGGACTGCAAGGAGATCCAACCAGTCCATCCTAAAGGATACCAGTCTTGGTGTTCTTTGGAAGGAATGATGCTAAAGCTGAAACTCCAATACTTTGGCCACCTCATGCGAAGAGTTGACTCATTGGAAAAGACTCTGATGCTGGGAGGGATTGGGGGCAGGAGGAGAAGGGGATAAAAGAGGATGAGATGGCTGAATGGCATCACCGACTCGATGGACATGAGTCTGAGTAAACTCCGGGAGTTGGTGATGGACAGGGAGGCCTGGTGTGCTGCAACTCATGGGGTTGCAAAGAGTCAGACACGACTGAGCAACTGAACTGAACTGACTACTTTCTTTGTTTTGTTAGTCCAAATGTTCCTACTTTGACTACTGAGAAGTCTTTCAGTTGGCTCTTGTATTTTCTTTCTTCCTTTCTTCCTCCCTCCCTCCTTTCCTCCTCTCAGCACTTCCTTATTTTCTGGCATTACAAGTCTCTTTTGAAAAATAATCATTACTCATTTATTTACTTAACCAAAATACAGTATGAACTTACTGGATACTAGGTAGAGAAGATTCGGGAATGCACAGGGCTTGGATTAGATCAAGATGGCAGAGTAGAGGACATGAGCTCACCCTCTTCTTACAAAAGTATTAAAATCACAACTAACTGCTGAACAACCATTGACAAAAAATGCTGGAACCTACCAAGAATGAACAGGGCTTAGCTGTGCCTTCAAGGAACCGTCAACGGGGGTGGCAGCAAGGAGGAGAGAGAGACGAGGAAAGAGACAAAGACATGACAACACGACGAGTGCTTTGGCAGAGGGTGGAAGTTCAGAATGTCGGGCTCAGTTACCTGAATTCCCTTCCCTGCCTCTCCTGAGTGTTTTCATAGCAGAAGCTTCAGCTGCACTCTGGGCTAGTTTCTCTTCTTCTCTTGGTATCCAGTCATCGCCATACTGTCATAGGTAGGGCAAAACTACAGAAAGAGCAGGACACCCACGACGGATAATCTAGACTGATGCTTAATATAGATTCATAAGGTGGCTCCAGACTGTAGCAAAGAAAGACTAAGGCTGCATTAGCCCTTTGCAGCTCCTGCGGGCATGGACTAGATTATGATTATGGAAAGTGAGTGGGACATGCGATAGCAGGTATTTGATTTAAGTCGCTCGCAACCTGTAGCCTTATGGGGGTCCCAGGAATCTGCTCTCTCAGGCTCCAGCTTCACATTTCCAAAAGTCTGGCTCATGGCCAACCCTTGGTTAATCGACATCTGAGCAGTAATTATTTTTAGATTGCCCACTATATGTTCTGCCACTCAGTGTTATGTGATCATGTAACGAAATCCATGCCCTAGTGCATTAACTAACCTTTTGAAAAAACCTTTCAATAGCATCTCCCTCTGTTGCCTCCCCCCACACAAAGAGCTGACAAAAAGCTCCTAGATTTGAGTGCTAAATGTTGAACCACTAAAAACGCTGGTGAAAGCTATGAAGTCATCAAATATTGACCTGAGAGAACATTTAGCACCATCTGATTTCTCCATCCTGACATCAACATGAAACGGACCTTACATGCCAATGAATCACTTTCCCTATTTAAGTTCACAGGGTTTGTCTAAAATAGCTCCCCTGGTACAAAATGGAAAGTCAGCCTAGGGATAATAATGGTGAGTGGTAGACTCAAGTTCTATGCTTTTGTTAGAAGAAAAGGAGGGCTTACTAAAACTGGATTTTTTTTTTTCTAGTGGGGAGGGATGACAGAGTAGAAGTATCTTTTTCTTTACAGGAGTCATTAGGAAATTAGAAATTCAATCTCACTTGTACTACTTGTATAAGTTGAAGCACTTGTTCAAAATGTAGATTCTAGTTCCACACACAGGCAGGTTGATTTAGCTGGTGTAGCAAATGATGGTGGGTCCCTGCCTATATTCTCTCAACCCTTACAATTTCAGAGCACTCAACCCGATTCCATTTCCTAGCATCTTCATCTTTTTACCAGAAGGCTATGATTTTGGAGGCCAGAAGTATCAGGGAATTCATGCCAGCCAGATGCAGCTTCAATCAATGACTGAAGGAAGTTGGTGTTCAAACACCTTGACTCCTCTTAAAAAACAGAAGTAGAGTCATGGATGTGGAAGACAGGCTTATGGTTACCAGGGGATAAGTTGGGGGAGGGAAGATAAATTGGGAGACTGAGATTGACATACGCCCAGTACCGTATATAGAAGAGATAACTAATAAAAACCTGCTGTATAGCACACAGAGCTCTACTCAATAGTCTGTAATGATCTTTATGGGCAAAGACTCTAAGAGGGTAGATACGTGTATGTGTATAACTGATTTGCTTTGTCATATACCTGAGGCTAATACAACATTATAAATCATCTATACTCCAATACAATTGTTTTAAAAAAGGGCCTGCTCAGGTTTGATCACATGAATGCTAGTGGCTCACTCTGAAGTTTCCTATCATATGTCCTTTATGTCCCCTGTTGGGCTGGGGACAGAGCAGTACAGATGAGCCCTGAGACAGCGTGGCACACACTTATGCTGCGGTGCAGGAACTCCGCACTTCCCCACACAAATGCCCCTTTGAAGGAACTGGATATTGAGACTACTTTGAAGACGACATCATGAGCAAAAGTAGAACTTTGTTGGACTTCCTTGTACTTATTTTCTGGTTTAGAGTTTTTTTTGTTTGATATTATATGTCTTTTCAGAGTGTGGCACCTTTAATGGTCTTTCACTGGACGTGGAACACACCTATTCAAGAGCTCAGCAGGAGGCAACCACATACCCCCTGCACTGCTCTTTGTTCTGAATCTGGTCCAGAGTGTCCTTTCCAGCCTGCAAGCTGGTTTCTGTCCCTACTACTCAAGTTCCCAGAAGAAGACCAGTTCATTTGACAAAGACCCTTCCCTGGCCCTCACCAGGTCCCCCTCCTCAAAAGAGTTGCTCCTGCCTGGTGTGCCTTCAGATACTGGCTGGGATAGGTTCCTCTTCCATCCCACTGAAATCAAGATGCTGTCACTCTTCTGAATCTTGCCCAGAGCCTTCTGCTCCTGGGCATCTGCCCACCAGCTTATCAGATAACCTTGACTGTTGGAGCCAGCAGGCCCGGGAACACTGTGATATAGATTACTGACCATGTTCCTTGGGCCTGGCTTTATGGACTACTCAGAATGTTTTGCCAAGCTCTACTGAACCCTGCTATGTGGCTCCAAAATTCTAGCGTGCTTTGCAATTGAGCCTCCATGGCTAACCGGACAAAAGCTTTAAAAAGTAACAGTTACAAATGTAAGCTCTACCAACAATATCCATCTGTTTTTTTTTATTGGTGTTTCCCAAGCCTTTTGAACAGTGCCTGACACAGTAGGCATTCAGTCGAATTTTGTTGAATAGATGAATGATATGATGTTAACAAGGGAAAAAAGGAATATGGCATGTCACATAGGGAGCTTTTCAATTAGCTCAAATATGTATGTGTTATAAATGGAAGGGGGACTAGACATAACTTTCTAATGAAGAGTTTCAACTCAGTGGGGATAGAGACATGAAAGTGTTTTATTCGCTTTAATCTCTGTTTCCCACTGTGCTCTGTCTTATTACCCTTCCCGTTTTCTTAATAACATCTTGGGCAGATTCCATAACTTTCTGGTCACTTTTAATTATGAGAAGTCCAGTCCAGCTTAAAATTTCAATCTCAACTTTGATCTCAATCTCTCATTTCCTCTCCTTGCCCAAGCCTAAGTTTGAGCTGTGTTGAAATGGTCTGATCCAGCACTAAAATATATCCTTCACATAATGCAAAATATATCTTTACTTATTGGGATGCTATTGTTACTCTCTCAGTTGTTGTGGCTTTGGGGGTGCACACCACCAGGCCTCTGCACCCTCTGTTGGGAGCTTTCCAAATGCTGACTTTCTTAGGGGGCACATGGTGAGTTCCATAGGGCGGTGGTTCTCAGAGACCCTTTCTTTGGTCTGCGAGATCAAAACTATTTGCTGATGTATTTGTCTTTTTCGCTGTGTTGGCATTTGCAATGATAGTGCAAAAGCAGTTGGGGATGAGATTGACTGTCCCTTCGCCCAAATCAAAGCAGTGACAGTAAGCTCTACTAGCAGTCATGGTGTTCTTCACTGCTGTCACTCTTGGTAACAAAACGAAGCAGAATCCAGTTTCAATTAAGAATGTCCTTGACGAAGCAGTAAAAATGATTAATTGTGTTAAATACTGACCTTTGAGTATACGTCTTCTTAATACTCTGTGTGATAAAATGGGAAGTGTGCAGAAAGCACTTTGGCTGTATACTGAGGCATGATGGTTATTTTGAGAAAAATTATGTGTATGGTGGGTTGAGTTGTGAACTGAACTAGCCACTTATCTTCCTGGAAAATAATTTTGACAGGGAAAAACTCCTAACAGACAAGCTCTGGTTGTTAGACTCAGGTATTTGGCAGTCATTTTCCTGTAAACAATTGAAGGAAACCTGCCGCTTCAAGAAAAATAACAGAAACTGTTTGGTGTCAATGATAAAATTTTAGGTTTCAAGCAAAAATTAAAATTTTGTAAAACTAGTATCCACCATTTTGAGCATGAAAGCTTCCTAGTTCTTAAAATTCTGGTCAGCTGATGGTGAGATCACTGATAATATTAACAAATGTGACTTTTTGAAATTATATAATGAAATATGTAAACATTGGGAACATCCGCATAGTTCAGTGAGCCAATATATTCAAATCACTGATACATGATGTTACAAAATCATGTGTGGGCCCATTCAAAGTGCTACATAGATGGATTTTAATGTAACAGAGTATGAAAAGTTCATTGTTGTGGTTTCAGATTTCACATTCTAACTAATCTTTTAAGAAAATATCTTATAGACTTTTAGTGTGATATCAAAGAAGAGTACTTATAATTACCTGAAAAGGTCATTAAAACATTCCTTTCTTTTCCAACTACCTATCTGCATGAGGTAACAGACTGAATGCAGATGCCGATATGTGAGAATCCAGCTGTCTTCTAAGTCAAGATTTGCAAAACTGTAAAGCAGTGCCATTCACTATTTTCTTTTCCCTTGGAAAATATAGTTATCTTTTCATAAAGATAGGTTCTTTATGATATCTTGTAATGGGTTTTAATGTATTTTTGAACGAATTGTTCAATAAATATTAAAATTTCTCAGTTTTAAGCTTGAATTCAGTCAATATCAATCATTATAAGGCACATAAAATTTCCTTGGGACCTCAATAATCTTTAAGGTTGCAAAAGGATCCCAAGACCAGAGTTTGAGAACTGGTGATTTAGGGCTTGGGTATTCCAAGTTAGTTCATGGACCAACAGAATCTGGATCACCTGGGATCTTGTTAGAAATGCAGAGTTCCATCTCAGACTCACTGCATGAGAACTGGCATTTTAACATGCCCAGATGATCCATGGGGGTACATGTACTCTTTTAGAAGACCCTGGAGGGCCTCCCTAAAGGTCTCTGAATGCAGAGATCTGTCTCAGCCTCTTTTTCCTCCCTCTCCATCAGCTACCATCATTGGGTGCCTGCCCCAAGCCTTTTACTATTGAGGGTCCCTTGGTCTAGCAGGCAGCCCTCTTGAGTGGGATGAGGTACTATTGCTTAAGTCCAGATACCTTGTTCTTCAGTGTCTCCTTGGCCTGCAGGAAATGTACTCATTCTTGTCTTGCCAGCCTATGCCATGCAAGCACAGCCACTGCCAACCTTCTTCGCCAGCCTTCTAGGGTGGGCTGTTTAGCATCCACCTTGATCCACCTGTTCTACACCTCCAGGCTAGAAGTAGGCTCCAGTTTCCATGCTCACATAAATCTCCAAACTCGTAACATTTTCTCATCTTTAGAATGTGGAGCTACTTATTACTTCTCTGTCCTCAACTTTAGGTTCAAAGTCCCAGCCGACATTCCCTGATTTATAAAAGAACAAACACAAGCCTATAAAACTATTATCATGACTATTTCAACCCCAAATGAATCAAAGCTAACTTTTTTGGGGGTAGATTTTTCAATTTATCCTGGCTCACAAAGATAAAATGGGATTAGCCTGACTGCTTGGGTCTGATGGGGGTCGTGTCAGTGGGCAGTAGAGAGAATTCGAAAAGGTCAGAACATGTCTGGTTAAGGGGAATTGAAGGCAGAGATAAGTGAGAGGATCAGCAGAGAGCCACAAGCTGCTATAAATGGACTGATGTCTTCTGACACAGAAAAATGACAATATGAGAAATCAGACAAATGCAGATGAAATTGCTGAGCTGCGGCTGGTCATTCTGAGGAATTGTAGGCAAGAGGAGAGCTCAAAGACTGGAAAAGGGGAAGATGTCTGAATTTCTCCAGAGTTCCTACCTCAGACTGGAAACTGAGTTTGCTCAGAAGTCTAGAATGAATGATTAAATTGAGTGGCTTATGGGTCCTTAGACAGGGAAGAGGGATTGGCCAGCAAACAACCCTGAGTCACTTAACTCAAGCCTGAGTCACTAACTCAAGCTCCAATCATTAGTGCTCTGGCAGATTAGGGCTGTGTTCTAGTGATGAGACTCCACGATCAGAGTTTAGTCCTGTTTGTCACAGTAATTTACAAAAATTCATTTCCTTGAGAATTATGAACTGGATGAAAAACAGCTGGGGATGGTGTGCCTATGGAACTGATTGAACAACTCAGAGAGAGCTCATCCATGTTCAATCAGAAGTGGATCTCCAGTAATAACAGTAATAATAATAGCAATTACAATAATGATGATAGTAACAGTAGCTGTTGCTTGCTGAGTTTTTACTCTGTGTTAGGCGGTGCTAAAAGTGTTTTATTTGTATTAACCTATTGAGCCCTCACAATTACTCCAGGCGATGGGAGCTATTATTATGGCTGGGTGTACAGATGTGGAAAGTGAGGCTCAGAGCCATGAAATCATTTGTCTAAGGCCACACAGTAAGTGATGGGCTGGCACACAAACTCAGAGGCCGGCCTCTCAGCAAGCAACCTCCATCCTGTTGACAATGTGTGTAGATGTTGGAGAACAGATTTCAGGAATAAAAATTCTGGCTTCAGGAAGTAGTTTTTATTTTTTGTGCACTAGGTCGCTGTTTGGGGGCATATGATTTAAAAGGTATTGGGATATGAGTGGGGTGTGAGTGCCATCTCGGGCCCAACCCCTGGAATCTAATGCTCAGGCATTGTCATTGGTCCCTATCTGCTCAGCACAGGTCTTTCTCGCTTTCCTTGGGCAGATATGCCAAGGTGGTGGGAAAAACCAGAGATGTGGAGTCAGGACAAGCAGGTATGTATGAGGATGTAGTCAGTATTCTCCCAGGAGCTATCCTTTCTTAAAACTTATCTCTGATTGTGGTGTGAAATGCTATGACCTCTATTTAAGATATGTGTCTGCAAATGGGTAGATTTGGGGGCCTCTTTCTGAGTATCCCCCCTCCTCCCTGAATTTCCTCCAGAAAGGTCCCATCACATTGGTGCCTCTGTGGGAACTAGTTTTCCTCTGTCATTTATATCAGAGCTTCTCAGACAGTAGTGTACATGGGACTCTCCTGCGGATCTTGTCAAAATGCAAATTCGGATTCATTAAGTCTGAGGAAGGGCCCCAAACTCTGCATTTCTAATGACCTCCCAGAGGATGCTGGTACCTCTGGTCAGTGGGTGGAGGAAAAAGTTTCCACATCACCCTTCAGAGCCTGGAGCTTATCAGTAGGTCAAAAATGCTTAGTAACCTGTAAATTGACCTGGAAATGTCTCTTATTTAAGAACATTAAGTGTTAGTTACCAGGTTATAGAAAGCACTGTAAAATATAAGATGGTTTGTGGGAAAGGAATTCAGAGTAAGACTTGACAGACCTTCTGACTTCAGTCATTGGAGGATTCAAAGATGACTGGGCTCATCTGGAAAATCAAGCATCACTGTTACATATATAGCCAACACAAGGCTTAATTCCCATGACCAAGATGGAAAGACAAGTATGGTAGAGATTCACTGCTCACATAATGAGTCAGTGGTGAGGAAAACTTGGCTGACATCATCAACTCATCTCAATCTAGTATATTTATTTTAAAAAATCCATGTATAAGTGGGTCCTGCTGAATAAACCCATGTATTCAAAGGTTAATTGTATATTTATTATACAATCTATAGCTCCTTTCCCCCCATTACTATCTTTAAAAAGAGAGAACTTTTTTTGTCAAGGCAGTCCTTTCCTCTTTGTAGCACTGGAGGTTATGGAAAATATTAAGGCTTTTTAGCTAAAAATTTTTACAAGATCTAAATTTGGTTTTTCAGATTTTTTTCTTCAGAAAAGTTATAAATATTCTCATTTTCTGCATCTTGCACAACTGTCTTCTTATTCCTTCTAAAATTAGCCATGCTCCCTTTCTACTGCCCTAGAGCAAAAAAATGGAATGGGCCATGTAAACATTCTAAAGCCTGGAGAAGCACACCGGAAATGAAGGCTTGCGAAGATTGACAGAGGAGAAAAATGCAGACACACCCAGCGCAAGTCCATTCTCCATTTCTACATTATTTTGAAAGCGAACCCATTTTTGGGAGAGGATCAGAGGGGGAGTCTAGAATGCAAAAGCAAAGATTAAGTTAGAGGCTCTCTGGGGACTTCCGTGTTTGTCCAGTAGCTAAGAGTCCATGGTCACAATGCAGGGGGCCAGGGTTCAATCCTTGGTTGGGAACTAGATCCCACATACTGCACCTAAGAGTTCAGATGCTGCAAATAAGACCCGGTGCAGCCGAATACATAAACGAACTTTTTTTTTTTTTTTAAAGAAGCTCTCTCTTGTTTATTTTTAAACTTTTTTTTCTTGGACATGATTTTTGAGTAGTGTGCCAATATGATTATTGATATATGTCTTGGTTTTCATCACCCTCACTGATTTGTGTTTCCTCTTAGTGGCCTTAATGAGCTTACTTACGGATATTAATTGTAACTTTAAGAAGGCAGCAGCATGCACAAGCAGCAAAATGCTAGACCAGGATACGATAATATTATACATCCTTGCCAAGCTCTGTTATTTAATATCCCTTTGCCTTATGAGATCAATTTCTGCTCTGGTGTAGAGATTTCTGTAAAAGGTCAGTTCTGATATTGGAGGGAACATTTAATCAAAAATAGTATGTGAAAAGATAATGCAGCGATTATATCAAATAAGAACCTTTATACCCTCTGACATAAACCAACCATTACCAAAAATATTGAAACGCAAATCTATTGTGTGCTGTCATATTTAGAGGATTAATATTAGCTATAAAGTAGCTATTATGCAGAATATTATAATGCAAAACCATAGTGTTTATTTAGGGAATTAATATTATACAAGGAAAAAATAACTTGTTTTCTTATATCATCAAAGTTAGCAAATGCTCTTGTTTCATTCAAGGCAAAGCACCATTTAGTTTTTATTCACATTGTTGGTAAAATGTCACTGAAGTTTTAAATATATCTCATTTAGGTTCAGCTGCATTATGTTTTCTTTTAGCAGGAAAGGAGACTCACAAGCACAGAAAACATTTCATTTTTAAATGTAAAATCCTCAAGTATTGTTAATGCAAAAAGCATGCCAAAATTATTTGTATATGCCCACTTTCCAACAATTTTTTAGGAAACATGTATATTCTCCCCACCTGGTACTGGCCTCAGCTTCTGCTCCCTCTTAGTCTCGCGTCAGTTTCCATCACTGGGTACAGAGTAATCAGAGCCTTGAAACTACAATGGAGCCTTGAAACTACTACTTGAAGCTACTACAGAATCTTGCAATTAGGCCTGTGGAGGGACATGTGGGCGGGTCCAGAGGCTGCCGGTTCTGCAAGCTGCACAGTGAAATCAACTAAGAATAGGGTCGGGCATTAAGTGACCCCAACACAATCCCAATGCCTGGAAGACTGTGCGCACTCAGTCGTGTCTGACTGTTTGTTACCCCATAGGTTGTCACCCGTCAGGCTCCTGCAGATGCTCAATCAATCTTGATGGAATACCTCCACTGCTGCCTCCTGCCACTGGGAGTCCCAGATTTGGGCTGGAGGGGAGAACAGAGGCAGGCACTATGCCATGTAAATGAGGACTCCCAGGGTAATTTCCCTCAGGACTCCAAACATTGCACCTGGAACCATCTTCCAGTTTACATTGTGCTTTCACGTCCATCATCTGATTTTAGCTAATAGTATACTCCAAACTACCCTCCACAGAACCTTTGGGTTACAGTTTTTCTTTTTTTATTGGCTGCACCTCTCGGCTTGTGGGATCTTAGTTCCTTGACCCGTGTCCTGGGCAGTGAAACTGGACCACCACTGGACCACAGGGGAATCCCCATAACTTTTCTTAATTTGAATCTAAACTTAGCACTCTCTTGCTTGAAATCTTTGAGAGCTGACTGGCTGACCTCAAGATAAAATGTAAACTTCACAGAGCATGCTCAATTCTTCTGGACATAATCTCTGCTCCCCCAGTGGTTGTCACCAGCTTTCTCTTCTCCTTCCTCCTTAGACATACAGAACTCTCCAGACATATAGAAACTCCTGTTAGTTCCACATTCACACATGCATTCTGTCTTCTGTTCCTGCTGTTCCCTCTAGAATATACCCTCATCGATTCGTGCCATACCATCCATCCATCAAGCTGAACACCAAGAATTGATGGGGCTATGGTACTGGAGGTGGGTGTATGAAGCTGCAGGGAGAGGAGATGTGTTTAGAACCCCTCTATGCAAGCTATGAGGAAGGCGTGGGAATGGTCAGACTTAGGACCAATCTGGAAGTTGGTAGTTAAAGCAGAAGTAGTTCCTTAAGGCCAAGGGAATTTTTTTGAGCAGAACTCCCTCTTCATACCGAAGGCTGGAAATCCCAGCCAGGAAGGCAGGTTGGGATGAGGGGGCATGCATTTCTTAGTTTGGGTTCTCTCAGAAGCATACTCTGAGACAGAATTTGAGTACAACTAATTTGTGTGGTAGGTGATCCCAGGAAACACTGGTGTGGAAGTACTAAGTGAGACAGTGAAGGTAAAGAAGCCAGTAGAAAGAGCATTACTGAGTGGCATACCAACCAAAGCACCTGAGAAACAAGCGGAGCGCCGAAGAACTGATGCTTCTGAACTGTGGTGTTGGAGAAGACTCTTGAGAGTCCCTTGGCCTGCAAGGAGATCAACCAGTCCATTCTAAAGGAAATCAACCTGGAATATTCATTGGAAGGACTGATGCTGAAGCTGAAACTCCAATACTTTGGCGACCTGATGCGAAGAGCTGACTCATTTGAAAAGACCCTGATGTGGGAAAGATTGTGGGCAGGAGGAGAAGGGGACGACAGAGGATGAGATGGTTGGATGGCATCACCGGCTCAAAGGACATGGGTTTGGGTGGACTCTGGGAGTTGGTGATGGACAGGGAGGCCTGGTGTGCTGCGGTTTATGGGGTCGCAAAGAGTCAGACACGACTAAGCAACTGAACTGAACTGAACTGAGAAACAATGCGACAAAATGTAGAATATGCTTCCTATTCTACCAGTGAGGTAAAGGAGCTGAGAATTTATGTATGTACTTCCATCAGCCATGGGTGGAGGGCTGTTTCTGGGTGTGTGGCAGGGAGAAGGGCATTAACTACCTACACGGAGGTAAGGCTCTGATTCCATCTGCTGCATACTACTTGTAAAGGGTGGTCAGAGATGAGACAGGTGCAAAGAAAGGGACATCAATCTCAAAGACAGCAGTCCCAAGAAAGTTCATGCAAATGATCAGGAGCCACAAGGGTGGTTCTTTATGGAAGATCATAGCCAAGGAATGAAGGGAGTAACTGTCAGAGCCCTGGGTTAGGCAGCAGGAACTCTGGCACTGAGTCCTTTCTCTATCATCTGCCATCTGGGAGCCCCTGGCCAATTTACTGGACCCCTGAATATCTCAGTTTCCTCACAAGTAAATCTGTCATACCTGCTTACAGACTATAGTGAGGAACAAGTGAAATAACTTAGAGGAACCTCTCAGAAACCTGTGCAGTGCCATAAAATTGTCAAGAGGAAGGAAGGGTGAGAAACAAATTAGGAAGAATTTTAATTCTAAAATGATTTTTTTTTTTGCTTGCAACTAAGGGGCTTCAAAGAGATCTTCTCTGAAGGCAAATCAAACTTGAACACTGAGTTACAAACGTCTCGCTTGGGTAGGGAGTATGTGGTCAGAGGTAGAAGTTGCTTCTGGCAGCAAGGAACTGACTGTAAGTACTGCCTCTGAGACCAGGAAGGGCCAATGCATATGACACTGACAGGTGACACCTGGAGGAAGATGTTCAGGTGAAGTGGGAGATGAGGATTTCAGATTTTTGAAAGTGAGGACCTGAACCTTACAAGGAGTGAATGTAATTCAAATACATACTTTTCACTTCAGCTCTTCAAACCAATCATCCTAACTAGACTTCTTAAACAAAGCATCAACTAGATATGAACTTTCTCCTGAAGCAAAGGTCAAACTTTTATTGTCAGAGGAGATACAAGGATAGAACTAACCAGTCACAACTCTACATAAAATGCAGATCTGCTGAAGCAATCCTTGCACTGGCTCTCGCTGAGAATAATCGTTCCTGGTGCAAGTGTGAAGTGTCACAAAGAGAAGATAACAGGGTTGTCACAGCATTTTGGGGATGACTGCCACTTTCACCAGGATGTCTAATGTCTCTTTCCTCAAGGCATCATAATAATGGTATTATTTCCAGTGAACACTATTTAATAGAAAGCATTTTGTGAAGGTTTCGCAAAATAGAAAGGCTTGACTTGCTGGTGCAGCTGGTACACTGGGATTTTCCAAGTGTGGCGCAATAGTGCTGCAAAGAAAACCAGTGAATGAGCTCAGGAGGGAGAGTGGTGCCTGTGGTAACAGAGAGGAGGCATGACCACAGTTTGATTAGTCAAGTAAGATCAAAATACCGTCGTGAGTTTATCTGGGAAGCCCCTAATTCCGAGAATAGGAAGAATGTAACTAGTAGTTTACCAATAATGTCTTTAAATAGAATTTCCCCCACTTTCTCAGATTCCTCTCCCATCTTACGGAAGAGGCTTTTATCCCTCACTATCTATTTGCCCATTATTTTCCCATCATTTACTAGTTTCCTCATTTCATTTCTGACCAGTAGATTACCGTTGACATTTGGCTTATTTTCAAACAGGACCCAAACAACACGCCTTTATTTCACTGAATATCAGTCTGTCAGTCCTTTAGCACTTCCTCTCCACTCCCCAGATCACAGAGAAATCATCTGTGTTGATTTACACTGATCTCCTTAGTTTCCAGTCTTCCCTAGTGGCTCAGATGGTAAAGGGTATGCCTGCAATGTGGGAGACCTGGGTTCAATCCCTGGGTCAGGAAGATCCCCTGCAGAAGGGAATGGAAACCCACTCCAGTATTCTTTCCTGGGAAATCCCATGGACAGAGCAGTCTGGCAGGCCCTAATCCAAAGAGTTGGACATGACTGAGTGAGTAACCCACTCACCTGAGTTACCATCTACCAATTCTAGGTTATTTTGAGTCCTTCTCTCCTCTACTCTCCCAGCTGGGTGCCTATAGGAGCGTCTGGGTTTAGCAGACCCACTTAGAGCCTCTCCTTCTGGCCCCTCCATAAATATGTGGAAGGAACCCATGACATCCCTTCATATCTGTTAGCTTAGTCATTGCCTCATAAGACCACAGACAAGTCCTTCACGTTTTCATTTTCGTCACATTAAATAATGTATCTTTACTCCAAAGGTGTTCATCCCTTACCCATTGTTTGTTTCTGGGGCTTTTCTCTGAAGTTACATCAACTGCTCTGAGATTCTCTTATTAATCTATTTGGCCAAGAAGTATACTGAATAGTTTGGGAGAAAACGATCGCTATGGACACGTGTATATTTCGTGCCTGTCCTGTTCTGTCCTGCTGCACTCTCTGGAGGTTGACCTTGGTGGAGTTTACAGTTACTAAAGCAAACTCTGTGAGGGCTTGTCACTTGACCTGACCTCTGCCTTCCTCTCCAGCCTGATCTGCTGCCACACATTTTTTTTTGGCTCTGTCTTCTCCAGCTTACTGAACCATCTTCAGTGTTCTGAATTTGCCATAGTCTCTGTTTCAGTTCTACTGCAGCTAATAGAACCCATCTGTATATTTAGGGTGATGCTAATTGTTTAAAGGATGCCAGGAAGAACATTTGTCCACTACTGTCTTAGTTTGGGTTCCCTTGAAAGCAGACCCTGAAACAGCCTTGGGTACAGGTAGCTTATTTGGGAGAGAGTTGCAGGAAGCACCAAGAACCAATGCCATGGGCCTTATTGGGCTGGTTATCTCTGTCAGCCACTGTGCTCAATGCCTTTGGGACCTTTTGAGGAACTGTGCAGAATGCACCTCAGAAATGTCTTCCCAGTGTTGAACGCTGGAGCATTTATCCACCCTCGTTCCCGCCTGGTTGAGGGTTTTCTCTGAAACAGTATCAGCATCTTCCTATTTGAACTGTGCTTCTGGACTGCCCTGGAAGAAACAGCCTTAGGAAAAGCTTTAGAAATAGTCCTGAGGCAAAAAGGCATAGAGATGTGGAAGGTCACGTGGTCCTGTCCACATGGCTGAAGTGGGAATCTGAGGCGGGCGGAGGGCGGTGGCAAGGAGCATAAAAACTTCTCTACCTTCTCTTGGCTTCTTGGTGGTTGACTATTTCTGCCTGCTAGGGACTGTGAATTCTTTCCAGGTACTTCTTGAATGTAGACCAGCTATGACTTGGTGATGAAGTGGATTGGAAAGGGGCCTGGAGGCAGTTGGTGGTACGTACGGTGACAGAGGTGTCGGGCCTGGGTGATTCCGGATTTTTTGCCTGAGCCAGGAGTCATTTGCCAAAGTGCAAATACTTCGAATAAGAACAGATTTGGGAAAGAAGATTTGAGTGTCCTTGCTGGCCATGCCATGAGCTTCTAGGTGTTTAGAATGCAAACAGAAACAGTAAGGTTTTTGGAAGAGACTATCAAGTAAATTGCTACTTTCAAGATAATGTGTTAAGAACTGATGTAGAGGAATGCACTTGAATGTCTGACAGCAGAGAGAACAGGTACATGGCCTGGCTGGGTGTTCAGAGATGGCTTCCTAGGTGATTTGGCATCTGAGCTGAGACTGGAGGATAAAGTCTGGTTGTTCAGCCGAGTGTGGGAAGGATATTCCAGCGGTAGTACTTTACATGTATTGTTGTGATGGCTTCCCAGCTGACCTTTTGGGATTCTTCCTCTCAATTTTATAATCATTAACTAATAATAGTGCAGCTGTAGTCATATTGGGTTGGCCAAAAAGTTCATTTGAGTTTTTCTGTAGCATCTTATGGAGAAGCCCAGAAGAACTTTTCGGCCAACCCAATACTAACCCTCTGCTCAGAAACTTTTGAAATTCATGCCTGACATTCATAGCCCTCTTTTTGGGACTTGGTCTCAAAAACCTTTCTAGGCTTCTCTCCTACAGTCAGTATATGAAGATGCATCATGGCCCTCCTAGGATTGGGTGATGTTTGTAAAACAAGAAAGACAAGGCTGTGCTGAGATCTGATCAGAAGACTGGTATCAAGATGGGATGCCTACCATGGATAAATACCTCGGGCTAGCCCACCTTGATGGGGCCACCTAAAATACTGTCTCCCAGACTCCCTTTCTCTGGAAGAAGAAACCAAACACTGGATGACTTCAGTGGCAAAAGGTTTAATGAAAAGATTTTGGGTAGCTCACAAAGTATCTTCAGGACAGCTGACCCTAGCTCAGACATTGGGAAATGCCCCCCAAACTGCCAAAAGTCACATCTCAGTGTGACGTTCTTCCTGCAAATGTCATAGCTGTGTCGCTGCACCAGTGGCACTGGATGCTGCCAGCCCTGGAATCCAGATACGCCTGCCACCGTGGCCAATGCTGTTGCCATCACCACCAACATGGATTCTCCATCGTCCCTGCTTCCTGGTTTTGCCAACTCCCAGCTGCAAGTCTGGGAAGAGTGTGTGCAATTGTTGGCGCAGTCTCACATGGGCAGATAACATGAAATAGCAAGTGGAATAAGACGTTATCTACCTTGAGGCATCTTTTTCCTGTGGCCATACTTATTACTTCCAAGAAATAAATTGCACAACTTGGTCTACATAATACCAGATGATGTCTAAGGTCCTTTTTGCCTCTGAGACTCTCTGATCTGCTCATTTTCTACTGCTATCTACTTCTTCAGTGGGGGATTTATTCTCTAGGGCAAGGCTATCACAAAAAAATATGGACATCTTTCTTGGTTCATTACTTCTCAATTTTATGCTACCAATTTTTGTTTCAAACTAGAATGGAAGGGCAGATTCTACATTTCTTCAGAGAGGCAGACTGCATTAACTTAACGTCTCAGTATTACAAGACAGCCAAAGGGCTGTGTCAAAGCTATTCAGTTGTTTTCACTCTTATAATTACACTAGTTTTAGCAAGATGGGTATGATTTCTCAGGCACTCTATTACAGTTGGGAATATGAAACTGTCTTTCAAAATTGCTAAAAGTACCTCAGTGTATCTACAATATGATAATACTAATCCTAGCTTGACATAAATGCTAGTTTTATGGCTGCACACTCTGTAAAAAGTGTATTTTAGCCTGAAGAAAATGCCAGTGTTCAGATAGTTTTGACTTTATTTTGTCTCTCTTGGTCTGTAATAATCATGTTTAATTTTGACACATTTAGTTAGATATCTTGAAACCCTAAGCGCTCTGTCACAGTAAAAGAATTTGGAGCCGAACTAAAATTTCCATAATTTGTTGAAGAATTACATAATCTATGGAGGAAATTTTAGTCCTATAGACACTGTTGATTATATAAAAATGTAAAAATCACTGTTCACATTTCTATTAGGTCTTCAGTGGAAGATAAAGTAACAGAGTTATGAAACCTCTGATTTGGTAAGAATTGCTAGTGTTCATCTTTCACAGTGCTTCACTGAATTATGATCAGGTTTTCTGTGAAAAAAAATTGCTTCTTCTGAGGTCAAAGAAGTATGGGTGATTCTACAGTTCTCTATTTCTCTTGTGGAGATTCATAGTGCATGTTACTATTTTAAAGGCACTGAAAAATCCTGCATTAAAGAAACCTGTTCAACTTTATAGCATACTTCTTAAATTTAGTCATGGAATTTGCTTTTTGTTTGATTTTTTTTTACAAAAACATGTTTATCTAATGAGATAATCAAAGGTTCCATATACTTTGGGAAACACATCTATCATCGCCTCCTACCCCGTTTATAACATCCTTGCCAGACATATGGCCATCCAGGCTTTGTTGATGGCTACCTTGGCAAATTCAAAGAGAGTATTAAATAAATAGACTTTGGTATTGGAGTGAGCAGCAGTGATTCTCATTACTTGAAAGATTGAGCTACTGTCTCCCTCCAAAGCAAGGATGTGCAGGCTTACAGTCCCACATAATAAAGATAATAGTTCTCTCCAGACAGTTATAAAAGATTCAGGTTCATCAAGCTCAAGGCTCCTTTCCCATAACACAATTCCCTTGTGTACAAGTGTCACTGAGCCCTGTTAGTATTGCCCTGTGAGAACTGGGTCTGGGGAACCAGCACAAAAATTGTTGGTACTCTAGCTACTGCTGTGGCTATAAGTAACAAACTTTCCCTTATCTCTGACCTAGGAGTCTTGTGTCTTCTCCCAGCATCCATGAAACTGTGGCAGGATTAGTTGTTAGCTTGCAGAGGATAAAAATCTCAGACTCTGCATAGATCCTGATACTGGTCACAATCCTTGTTTCCTATTGAAGTTGCTGAGGAGAACCTGCTGGCAGCCATCTGGTCACCACGAGACGTGACCATGTCTGCGTTGGGATGAAATCAACACAGAGGAGAAAATAAAGTACAGAAACTGGGGCAGAGGATGGCAAAACCGTTGTTACAGTTGCCACTTATCACCTAATGTGTATTAGGAGGCATTAGAATCTGTTTGTACTTTTGGCATCGAATTCTTCTAGCAACTTTAAGAAGCTGGTGTCTTATCCTCATTTTACAGAACAAGCAACTGAGTATCAGCAATTAGATTCTCAAATGTGGACAGTAAAGAGAAATACAAATATCATTCTCTTTCCTTTTTATGTAGGTCTTTTCTATTAAAACATTAAATGATATAAACATGCAAATTATCTTCCAATAATTATTTTTAGAAATATGCTAAAGAGTAATTTTCTGAAAGAGATGGGAATACTAGACCACCTGACCTGCCTCTTGAGAAACCTATATGCAGGTCAGGAAGCAGCAGTTAGAAGTGGACATGGAACAACAGACTGGTTCCAAATAGGAAATTTCCTAGAATTAAAAAAAAAAAAAAGATTCCCTGAAAACAAAAGCAGTAGCCATAAACTTTTCAGGCAATGTATGCCCCACATGCACAATTTAATTACAGAACATGAGGCTAAGTTTTCTTCTAGGGGAAACATTTGGCTAGGAATTCAAACACACCATCTCATAACTTCTGCTCATCTTAAATTAAAAGACCCTGAATATTTTTAAAATTAGGAAGACATAGGCAAATGTTAGCTTCCATGCTTTTTTTTTTTCTTCTGTAGTGAAATAACACATATAAACTGTGGCCTGTATCCTTCCAAGACCCAGTTCTTGAGGACATTGTTCTACAGTTTATTATATGAGCATAATTAAGAAAACTGTGCCCCATTTGTTTAAAAATATCTTCAAAGAGCCGACCTTATCATTGAAGGGAGGCATGGCTGACAAATATCTTTATAAAAAAAGGTAACAAACTAGCCTACACGATATTTATTGAGTATATGTCAATAATCTTTCAGTTTTCTCAGTTTCTGTTCATTTATTTATCCATTCATTAAAGAAATTTTAAGAAAATATAAACTTCTCTTTCTTGGAACCAAGGAGGCTACAAAAAGTTAATTTTTGCAGAGTTTATATAAAAATGGGGGCAACATACATATTTGAAAAGAACAGAATTCCTAATTAAGATATGTTATTGAACTGTGGCCCTGTGGAGTCTGTAAATGCAGGTGTTGATGATACACAAAGCAAGAAAAATATAGGAGAAAAAATTTTAAACTTTTAATTTTGAAATAATTTTAGATTTACAACAGAGCTGCAAAGATAGTACTGAGTTCCTGTATACCTTTCATCCAAATTCCCCTAATGTTAATGTCTTATGCAACCATGGTACAATTATAAACTAAGCAATTAAAATTGGAAAAATATTACTGACTAAACTCCCCAAATGGCAACCCACTCCACTATTCTTGCCTGGAAAATCCCATGGATGGAGGAGCCTGCTAGGCTACCGTCCATGGGATCGCAAAGAGTCAGACACGACTGAAGTGATTAAGCATGCATGAACGCAAACTACAACGTCCTTTGAATTTACTCATTTTTTTCCCACTAATGTCCTTGAAGGAGTTCTGGACATGGCACTCCAAAATATGCCACTTTGGATATTGATAATTATGAACTAAAGGCACTTGAGAAGGAGCAGATTCAGGAAGGGCTCTCTGACTTCTCCTTTTGTACCCAAAAACAGGTCATAAAATTGCTCATGAGAAAGGTAGCCCTCTGAACTAGGAAAAAAGAACATCCTGTTTCCCAGAGACTGGGAATTAATGTTGAAGTGGGATCCGTACAAACAAACTTACTCTAATGATGCGATATTATCTTCCACTGGTTTCCCTCTCACCCCATTTATGCCCTATTGCCTTCCCCATAATTTGTTGCCCCTAGCACAAACCCTTTTGCTATTTCTTCACAAATCTATCATTTCTTTGTCTAAAAGTATAAAAGCTTAGCACTCTGGTCACTTCCTCAAGGTCTTCATTCTCTTTTGAAGCCCCCATGTACAGGCAGAAATTTAGTAAAGGGTGTATGCCTTTTCTTCTGCTAATAGTCTTACGTCAGTGTAGTTCTTAAGCCCAGCTGGAGATCCTAAAGGAGAATTCTGCCCCACACCCCATATTCTTTTTCTGTTCTTGCCTCCAACTCAGGATCCCACATTTCATTTAGTTGTCACCTCCTTAGCTCCTTCCTTCCGTTACACTTTCTCAGTCTTTCATAGCCTTCACTTTTTCATGACCTTGATACTTTAGAAAAGTACTGGTCAGGTATTTTGTGGAATCCTCCTTGATTTGAGCCTGTGAATTTCAGGGGAAAAAACCACAGATGTGAAGTATTCTTTTCATCACATCAAATCAGCGTGTACCTGATGTCAGGGCAACTTTTTCCTGGTGGTGTTCACCTAGATCACCTGGTTGAAGCAGTGTCTGCCAGGCTTAGACACTGGAAAATTAGTAATGTTCCCTTTCCACTCTCTACTCATGAGATGTGAGTCACTAAGCTCAGCCCCCTCCAGGGGAGAGGATTCAAGTTTCATTTGTTGGACGAAGAAGTCTCAAAGGACTTGTCAACTTATATTAAAACAACTACAGTAATAACTATTTGGGGAGAGATACTTTAAATCTATGCCAAATATGGAGAAGGAAATGGCAACCCACTCCAGTGTTCTTGCCTGGAGAATCCCAGGGACGGGGGAGCCTGGTGGGCTGCTGTCTATGGGGTCACACAGAGTCGGACACGACTGAAGCGACTTAGCATGCCAAATATTCTCTCTCTCAAGGTTTTGCCTAAATTTAGTATTCACTGATAAATCTTGCCTACAGCAATTTATTATGGTATTTGAATCACAATTTTCTATTTCTCTCTATATTTTCTAAATTAATTAAAACAACTACAGTAATAACTATTTGGGGAGAGATACTTTAAATCTATGCCAAATATGGAGAAGGAAATGGCAACCCACTCCAGTGTTCTTGCCTGGAGAATCCCAGGGACGGGGGAGCCTGGTGGGCTGCTGTCTATGGGGTCACACAGAGTCGGACACGACTGAAGCGACTTAGCATGCCAAATATTCTCTCTCTCAAGGTTTTGCCTAAATTTAGTATTCACTGATAAATCTTGCCTACAGCAATTTATTATGGTATTTGAATCACAATTTTCTATTTCTCTCTATATTTTCTAAATTTAATACCTAGAATTCTTTCAGAAAAATATTTATCCCCTCTCCCTATTTATTTATATTAGTATGGTATCATTGATATTTGCTAAAATTGCTTCAGCACTGGCTTTTGGAGGTTCTTTTAGATATATCTAATCACGTATCTTTTTAACATGGCCTCCTTTTTTTTTTCTTGAACATTTACTTACTTTCTGGCATTATAAGATACTCCAGATTCATCTAGTATTTTCTTCATCGGCCCAAGATTCAGCCATTTCCCAAAGTGGGAAATGGTATTTAGCAACCAAAATCTGGGCATCATGTGTTAGCAATGAAGTATGCTCATTGCTATAGGAGTATTACTGTCCCTAGGGCCTCTCAGGGAATAGAGCTAGAAAATATACTCATGTATACACAGATAAGGGGTTTCCCAGGTGGTGCAGTGTTAAAGGATCCACCTGCTAATGCGGGAGATGCAAGTGAGGCAGGTTCAATCCCTGGGTCGGGAAGGTCCCCTGGAGTAGGAAATGGCAATGTACTCCAGTATTCTTGCCCGGAAAATTCCATGGACAGAGGAGCCTACAGACCAAGGGGTTGCAAAGAGTTAGACATGACTGAGAAACTGAGCGTGCATGCATGCTAATAGATAACTCAATTTCCATATATACATTAAAATAAACATGAGTTCATATTGTTATATCCAACTTTAATCCAACAATGGATTCATTCAAGCACTCACAGCAGGAGGTATTCTAATCAGAGAAAGGTTTCAGTCAAAGAAATATCTCAAAATACGCAAGTCATTCAACCATCTCATCCTCTGTCACCCCACTCTCCTCCTTCCTTCAATCCTTCCCAGCGTCAGGGTCATTTCCAATGAGTCAGCTCTTTGCAACAGGTGGCCAAAATGCTGAAGCTTTCAATGAATATTTCGGGTTGATTTCCTTTAGGATTGACTGGTTTGATCTCTTTGCTGTCTAAGGGACTCTCAAGAGTCTTCTCCAAAACCACAGTTCAAAAACATCACTTCTTCGGCACTCAGCCTTCTTTAAGGTCCAGCTCTCACATCCATACATGACTACTGGAAAAACCATTTCCATACACTGTCTAGGTTTGTCAATGTTTTTCTTCCAAGGAGCAAGCATCTTTTAATTTCATGGCTGCAGTCACCATCCACAGTGATTTTGGAGCCCCCCAAAATAAATTCTGTTACTGTTTCCATTGTTTCCCCATCTATTTGCCATGAAGTGATAGGACCATATGCTATGGTCTTTGTTTTCTGAATGTTGAGTTTTAAGTCAGCTTTTTCACTTCCTCTTTCACCTTCATCAAGAAGCTCTTTAGTTCTTCTTCACCTTCTGCCATAAAGGTGGTGTCATCTCCATATCTGAGGTTATTGATTTCTCCAAGCAATTTTGATTCCAGCTTGAGCTTCATTCAGCCCAGCATTTTGCATGATGTACTCTGCATATAAGTTAAATAAGCACGAGACAATATAGAGCCTTGAAATAATCCTTTCTGAATCTGGAACCAGTCCGTTGTTGCATTCCCAGTTCTAACTGTTGCTTCTTGACTGCATACAGGCTTCTCAGGAGACAGGTAAGGTGTTCTGGTCTTCCCATCTCTTTAAGAATTTTTCACAGTTTTTTGTGATCCACACAGTCAAGCCTTCAGTCCACACTTTTGGATTTCCAACAGGCCAGAGACTATGGGCACAAGTGCCATATACTTTTTTATTCTATCTATATAGTTTTTCACTATCTCAGTCACACTATGGCAAGTTATTAGCATGGGTAGAGAAGGGAGTGTAGTGTGGAATAAAAGCACAGGAGCTGAAGCCAGGTCAATTATATTCAATTCCTGTTTATTCATCTTACTATTGATGTTTGTGTAACTTCTTCATGCCTCAGTCCCCTCAAATGTAGTCAAGAAAATGACAACATAATACAACTAGCACTGTTGTGAAAACAAATGAAGTTACATGTACAAAGCACTTAGAAGACTGCCTGGAACATAGAGAAAGCTTAGTGTCAGCTACAAATATATTCCACTAATAATCTTATCAGATAGAGTTCCTAATGAGGGGACATGGGTTGTTAGTTCAAAGTACTAGAAATTGTTTTAGTATCATATTTAATCACGTGAGGAAAGAGGAAGAGTAGCCTCACACTGAGTACATGTAAAATCCATTTCTTAGAACTAACTTCATGACCAGGATGTGCTTTTTAAGGAGCTGCAGGGAAGCATGGAGTATGAGATTGTTTCAGGGCAGCAGCTCCTAGCTCAGCCTCCCTCCCTCTATGTCCTAACCCATCCCCTCCTCCCCGGCCACCCCAGCAGGGCAGTGTTCTCACAGTTTCCCAACATGCTCACCCTTGCTCACAAGCTGCACTTTTCCCCTGCACATGTTATATGCCATCCATCCTTAAATGAATGGCTCCAGTTCTGGCTCCTCTTCAACATATTTCCTCATGTCAGTCCATCTCGATCTGTGTTTCTAACTCTTTTCATCTGTATGCCAAGAAGCACACCATTCCAAACAGATTTTTTTTTACGACATTATGCATGTAGATTAGATGTGTGCACCCAGTTGGATTTCTTGAGAACAGAGCCATGACTTACACAGGCTTCTTTTGAAGACTTCAGCAGTGGTTCTCAGCTAGGGACGATTTTGTCCTCAGGTACATTTGGTAATATCTGGAGACATTTTTGGTTATACAGCTAGGAAAGTGAGGTACTACTTGCATCTAATGGGTAGAGACCAGAGATGTTGCAAAAGAACCTACAATACACAGAACAGCCTGCCCTCCCTTATAAAAATGTATTACCTGGTTCAAAGTATTCATTGTACCACAGTTGAGAAACTTTACCCAACAGTATGCAGGACAGCAGAAAAATAAGAATCATTCTCATTACTTTGCCAACTAAGGTCCATCTAGTCAAGGCTATGGTTTTTCCAGTAGTCATGTATGGATGTGAGGGTTGGACTATAAAGAAAGCTGAGCGCCAAAGAATTGATGCTTTTGAACTGTGGTATTGGAGAAGACTCTTCAGAGTCCCTTGAACTGCAAGGAGATCCAACCAGTCCATCCTAAAGGAGATCAGTACTGGGTATTTGTTCATTGGAAGGACTGATATGGAAGCTGAAGCTCCAATACTTTGGTCACGTGATGAGAAGAACTGACTCATTTGCAAAGACCTTGATGCTGGGAAAGATTGAGGGCAGGAGGAGAAGGGGACAACAGAGGATGAGATGGTTGGATGGCATCACCAACTCAATGGACATGGGTTTGGGTGAACTCTGGGAGTTGGTAATGGACAGGGAGGCCTGGCGTGCTGCGATTCATGGGGTTGGACACGACTGAGCAACTGAACTGAACTGAACTGAACAATTTCATGTTTTCTATAATATCTTAATGAGCTAAGCACTAACTCAATTTCCATTACAGGGTCATATCCACTAACATGGGGTTCCTTATAACCAGCAATAATGACCAGGAAAACAAGAGGAAATATTTTGTATTTATATTGTTTGGGCCTTGTGGCTACCTTGGTAGCAGGAGCATGGGTGATTATTCACAGTGAGAGTTGAACAATGGCAATGACATCTCCTTGGCACTGAAAAGCTAACCATATAGGTCAGTCTTTGTCTCTAATCTCAGCTCAGCTACAGCCTCTGAAGTCTTTTATCAGCAGCCTCAGCCCAGATAGAAACCTGGGTATTATCAGCTTGTTCCCTGAGCACGGTAGGGTCTAAGACTGATATTGTTGCTCTCTCCTAGCTGTACCTATGGGACTAGAGAGGACTCTAGGGCACCCACATTCTCACTTCACTGCAGTTTTTTCTCACTAACCACTAGACTTGCCCAGTCCCCACGAATGACCTTTAGCTCTAGATTCTTAAGTGAGTTCTTGTTCAACCCTAAAATTTAGGTCCTATCCTTTCCCTCTGACTCTCAGCAGGCTCAGCTGAGAGTGAGAGCACATCCAGGAGATGTGCTCTGCTCTCAGTACCTCAGTCACTGAGCACGAGCCTAACAACAATGGCCCTACTGGTGTCAGAGCTGCTGGAACTAGCCTGACCATCAGAGAGACTTGTGCCTACTTCCCTCAATAGTTTAAAGCACCTGTCCTCAAAGTCTGCCTGGATACTGACCTTTCCCCTATAGGTGGTGTGATTTAATTCTATTTGACTCCAAAAGCTTTGCGCAACAATCTTGTGGTTGGGTAAGCTGGATCCTTTAAGTGAACCTCTACAGTGAGTGCCTCGCCTCTAATATACTCTGATAGGCACAGTCCATTTCACTTACTGAGGTGGAGCTCAAGATGGCACATGCAAAATTTTGGGAGGATGAGAAGGTACATATCACACATATTCTGGAAAGTTTAATAATCAAAGTATATAATGATTAAAGGAAATAAATGGATCATGATAAGTTGTTATCTCATTCTCAAAGCCTTATTTCATCTGGTACTGTAATGTGTTTCCTTCACTCAAATGTGATTATAGCTCAAGACTTTTTATGCAGTGCAGAAAATGGATGTGGATAAATGAAAGGAATAGACTGAGATAGGAACAATCAATTTTGCACTTGATTTCTATTTGTAAAGGTGTTTTAAAAACTCTTTACCATCTCTTAACTGCTCAGACTTTTCTCTCAAAAACAAAAAAACTTATAAACTTGGAGTTATTAAGTACAAAATTGCCCAGCTAATAATTTTTTTTCCAACAACTTAGCCACTGATTTAAAAATTCATAGATATTCTACCATTTACAGGATAATGCCTGTTGACACAATCTTTCACTTTACCAATAGATCATGAGGTAATATACATAATCGATTGCTTGTCCTTCCTTGGTAGCTCAGATGGTAAAGAACTCGCCTACAATGCAGGAGACCTGGGATTGATTCCTGGGTTGAGAAGATCCCCTGGAGAAGGGAATGACAACCCATTCCAGTATCCTTCCTTAGAGGATCCCAAGGACAGTTGAGCGTGGTGGGCTACGTCCATGGGGTGACAAAGAGTTGGACACGACTGAGCGACTAACACTATAAAACTGTACTATATTATTAAATCAGCATGGTTTATGGTCAAGTCATGATCAACTGCACCTGCAAGGCTCATAGAGGTAACTGAAGGGACTCAAGATGTTTACAACTAGAGTATACACGCACTAATTTCAAGTTCAGTTCAGTTGCTCAGTCGTGTCTGACTCTTTATGACCCTGTGGACTGTAGGACGCCAAGCTTCCCTGTCCATCACCAACTCCCAGAGTCTGCTCAAACTCATGTCCATCAAGTCGGTGATGCCATCCAACCATCTCATCCTCTGTCATCCCCTTCTCCTCCAGCCTTCATTCTTTCCCAGAATCAGGGTCTTTTGTAATGAGTCAATTCGTCGCATCAGGTGGCCAAAGTATTGGAGCTTCAGCTTCAACATCAGTCTAATGAATATTCAGGACTAATTTCCTTTAGGATTGACTGGTTTGATCTCCTTGCAATTCAAGGGACTCTCAAGAGTCTTCTCCAACACCACAGTTGAAAAGCATCAATTCTTCGGTGCTCATCAATTCTTCCCTGGTGGTTCAGACATTAAAGCATCTGCCTGAAATGTGGGAGACTCAAGTTCGATCCCTGGGTCAGAAAGATCCCCTGGAGAAGGAAATGGCAACCCACTCCAGTACTCTTGCCTGGAAAATCCTATGGATGGAGGAGGCTGGTAGGCTACAGTCCATGGGCTCACAAAGAGTGGACACGACTGAGTGACTGCACTTTCTTTCTTTCAGCTTTGTTTATGGTCCAATTCACATCCGTACATGACTACTGGAAAAACCATAGCTTTGACTAGATGGACCTTTGTTGGCAAACTAATGTCTCTGCCTTTTAATATGCTGTCTAGGTTGGTCATAGGTTTTCTTCCAAAGAGCAAGCATCTTTTAATTTCATGGCTGTGGTTACCATCTGCAGTGATTTTGGAGCCCAAGAAAATAAAATCTGCCACTGTTTCCATTGTTTTCCCATCTATTTGCCATGAAGTGATGGGACTGGATACCGTGTGATCTTAGTTTTTTGAATGTTGAGTTTTAAGCCAGATTTTTCACTTTCCTCTTTTACTTTCTTCGAGGCTCTTTAGTTACTCTTAGCTTTCTGCCATAAGGGTGATGTCATCTGCATATCTGAGGTTACTGATATTTCTCCTAGTTATCTTGATTCCAGCTTGTGCTTCATCTAGCCTGCTGCTGCTAAGTCGCTTCAGTCGTGTCTGATTCTGTGCGACCCCATAGACGGCAGCTTACCAGGCTCTGCCATCCCTGGGATTTTCCAGGCAAGAATACTGGAGTGGGTTGCCATTTCCTTCTCCAATATCTAGCCTGCTACTTCCCATGATAAGTTAACTCTGCATGTAAGTTAAATAAGCAGAGTGACAGTATATATCCTTGAAGTACTCCTTTCTCAATTTAGAACCACTGTTGCTTCTTGACCTGCACACAGATTTCTTAGTAGGCAGGTTAAGGTGGTCTGGCATTCCCACCTCGTGAAGAATTTTCCACAGTTTGTTGTGATCCACACAGTCAAAGACTTTAGCATAGTCAATGAAACAGAAGTAGATGTTTCTCTGGAATTCTCTTGCTTTTTCGATGATCCAACAGAAGTTGGTAATTTGATCTCTGGTTCCTCTGCCTTTTCTAAGCCCAGTTTGAATACCTGAAAATTTTCAGTTCACATACTGTTGAAGCCTAGCTTGGAGAATTTTGAATATTACTTTACTAGCTGTGAGGAGAAGGCAATGGCAACCCACTCCCGTACTCTTGCCTGGGAAATCTCATGGATGGAGGAGCCTGGTAGGCTACAGTCCATGGGGTTGTGAAGAGTTGGACACAATTAAGCAACTTCACTTTCACTTTTCACTTTCATGCACTGGAGAAGGAAATGACAACCCACTTCAGTGTGCTTGTCTGGAGAATCCCAGGGACGGGAGTCTGGTGGGCCACTGCCTATGGGGTCACACAGAGTTGGACACGGCTAACGTGACTTAGCAGCAGCAGCAGCATGTGAGATAAGTGCAATAATTTGAACTACTGAGTGCAATAATTTGAACATTCTTTGGCATTGCCTGTCTTTGGGAGTGGAATGAAAACTGATCTTTTCCAGTCCTATGGCCACTGCAGAGTTTTCCAAACTTGCTGGCATACTGTGTGCAGCACTTTCACAGCCTCATCTTTTAGGATTCGAAATAGTGCAGCTGGAATTCCATCACCTCCATTAGCTTTGTTTGTAGTGATGCTTCCTAAGGCCTACTTGACTTCGCATTCCAGGATGTCTGTCTGTAGGTGAGTGATCACACCATCATGGTTATCTGGGTCATTAGGGTCTTTTTTGTATAGTTCTTCTGTGTATTCTTGCTACCTCTTCTTAATATCTTCTGCTTCTGTTAGGTTCATACGATCTCTGTCTTTTATTGTGCCCATCTTTGCATGAAATGTTCTTTTTGCATCTCTAATTTCAAATTACATAACTGTTTAAAATAAGTTTTGAAAAAAACTGTATAATAAATGAAGAAAATGTGGGGTTTTTTGAATGCTTGAGTGAGGAGCTCAGCAAATCTTTGAGCAGTGATAAACCTGGACAAATTTGTTGAAAACAACCATATTTGTTGAAACTTTAAAATAACAAAATTAGAGTGGAAATAAATGAGATAGAGAGTAAAAAGATAATAGAAAAGATCAATGAAACTAAGGTGTTTTTAAAAAAAGATTTTAAAAAGTAGAGAAACCTTTTGCTAAACTCACCAATAAAAGAGGATTCAAATACACTGAATGACAAATGAAAATGGAGATTTTACAACTGATACCACAGAAATACAAAGGATCATAAGAAAATATTATGAACAATTATACAATGAGAAATTAGATAACCTATAAGAAATGGATAAATTCCTAGAAATATACAACCTACCAAGTCTGAATCATGAAGAAATGGAAATTATAAACACACTTATTACTATCAAGAATACTCAGTCAATAATCAAAAATCTTCCATCAAACAGAAGTCCAGGACCAGATGGCTTCACTGGTGAATTCCATCAAACATTTAAAGAAAAGTTAACACAATTTTTTTCAAATGCTTTCAAAAAATGGAAGAGAAGGAAATGCATCCAAACTCATTTTATGAGGCCTGCATTACGCTGTTACCAAAACGAGGCAAAGACACAAGAAAATATAGACCAGTGTCCTGACGAACATAAATGTAAAAATCCTTAACAAAATATTAGCAAACTGAATTGAACAATACATTAAGATGATTGCACACCATGATCAAGTGGAATTTAATCTGGAGATGCAAGAATGGTTCAACAGTCACAATTCAACCAATGTCATTCACCACATTAACAAAATGAAGAATAAAAATCAGATAATCACTTTAATAGCTACAGAAAAAGAATTTGAAAAATATAACATCCATTTATGATAAAAACTCTCAACAAAGCAGATACAGAGGGACGTATCTCAACATAGAAAAGACTATATATGACAAATGTGAAAGTGAAATGGCTCAGTCGTGTCCAACTCTTTGCAACCCTGTGGACTGTAGCCTATGAGACTCCTCTATCCATGGAATTTTTCAGGCAAGAGAACTAGAGTGGGTTGCCATTTCCACAGGTAATATCATAATCATGAAAAGCTGAAAGCTTTTTCTATAAGATTAAGAACAAGGCAAAGATATTCACTTTTGCCACTTTTATTCAATATATTATTAAAAGTCCTAGCCATAGCAACGAGAAAAGAAAAAGAAATTAAAGGGATTCAAATTAGAAAAAAAAAGTAATACTTTTCTCTATTTGCAGATGACATGATATTACATATAGAAAATCCTGAGCTCTACCAAAAACGTGTTAGAGAAAATGAATGAATTTCATAATGCTGTATGATACAAAATCAGAACACAAAAATCTATTGTGTTTCTACAAATTAATATCAAACTTTCAGAGAGAGACATTTTTAAAAAGTCCCACTTATAACTGCATCAAAAAGAATAAAATACCTAGGAATAAATTTCAGCAAGTAAAAGACCTATATACTGAAAACCCTAGCCATCGAAGAATATAGAAATAAATAGGAAGAGTCTGTACTCATGGACTGGAAGAACATTAAGTGTTCAAACTACTCAAAGTAATATACAGATTCAATGCAATCCCTATCAAAATTCCAATAGGATTTCCACCCCCCCCAATACCCATAGGAATAGAACCATCCTAAATTGGTGTGGAACCATCAAAGATTCCAAATAGTTAAGGCAATCTTGAGAAAGAAGAAAGCTGGAGATATCATATTTCCTGATTTCAAATTATATTACAAAGCTATAGTAATAAAATGCCAGTATAATACTGGCATTAAATGGCATTAAAAACAGATACACATGCCAATGGAACAAAATAGAGAGCCCAGGAAAAAATGTTTATATGGTCAATTAATTCATGACAAAGGATGAAACAATGGGGAAAGAACAGTCTCTTCAGTAAATAATGTTGGAAAAACTGGACGGCCACATGAAAAAGGATGAAACAATATCACCATCTTATACCATACACAAAATGAATTAAGGATTTAAATGTAAGACCTGAAACCATAAAGCTAGAAGAAAACAGAGGGGGTAAGCTAGCAGACATTGGTCTTGGCAATGTTTTTTTTTTTTAATTTGACACCAAATGTAAAGCAATAAAAGAAAAAAAATAAATAAGTGGGACTACAGAAAGTCAAAATGCTTCTGCACAGCAAAGGAAACCATCAACAGAATGAAAGGGAAACATACAGAATGGGAGAAAATATTTGCAAATCATTCTTTAAGTAACTACTATCCCAAAGTATAAAATAACTCATATAAATCCATAGTAAAAGACAAATAATCTGATTTTAAAAATGGGTATGTCTGGATAGACATTTTTCCAAAGAAAACATACAGATAGCCAACAGATAATATTAAAAAATACTGAACATCACACTAATCATAAGGGAAATGAAAATCAAAACCATAATGAGGCATCACTTAACACCTGTTAGAATGGCTACCATCAAAAGACAATAAATAACAAGTGTTGGCAAGGATGTGCATTGTTGATGAGAATGTTAATTGGTACAGCCACTACAGAAAATAATGTGAAGATTGTTCAAAAAATTAAAAATAGAATTACCATATAATCTAGCAATTTCACTTCTGAATACTTATCTGCAGATAATGAAAACACTAATTTAAAAAGATATCTGCATGCCCATATTCACTGCAGCATTATCTATAACAGCAAAGGCATGGAAATAACCTAGTCCATCGATGGATGAATGAATGAAGAAATTGTCACACACACATAACGGAATATTATTCATTTATAAAGAAAGAAACATTGCCATTTGTGACAACATGAATAAAACTTGAGGGCATTATGCTAAGTGAAATTAGAGAAAGACAAATTCTGTATGATCACTCAAACATGGAATTTGAAGAAAGAAATGAACTCATGAATTCAGAGAAAATATTTGTGGTTACCAAAGGCAGGGTATGTGTGTGGGGTAGGAATGGGAGAAATGAGTCAAAGTGATGAAAAGGTATAAACTTCCAGGTATAAGATAAAAACATCCTGGGGATGTAACACACAGAATGAGGACTATAGTTAACAATACACTATTGTATATTTGAAAGCAGCTAATAGAGTAAAGCTTAAAAATTCCATTATAAGAAAAAGCTATAGCTATGTATGGTGATGGATATTAAATAAGCATTGTGGTAATCATGTCAAAATATATACATATATCAAATTACATTGCATACCTGAAGCTACTAAAATGTGTCAATTTTATCTCAATAAAATAAAAACAAAACAAATGACCATTTAAAAATTCTGGAAATTGACCAAAGGCATATAATAAATTAAGATTTATTCAAGTATACCTACTGAATCTCAGTAAGAAGAATAGGATTCTGTGATATTATAGCCAGAGATTGTTCCTATTCCTTGCCACCTCCCACCTCAGCTTCATGCTACTGAAAATTCTACCCAAGCCTCAGCAGATGGAGAGGGCTGTGGGAATTGGCAGTTCTACCTCCCCTGCTACAGGGGGTTGATTTTATGGAAAAATTCCTGCCTGGGCACTGTTGGTAACAATAGTTATCTCAGTGGCAAACAATCAAGAAAGGCTAACATCATGAGTTGCCTGAGGTCTTGACAGGTTGGGACAAGCATAACATGGCAGACAAGCCAGGTATTTAATAAGGAGATCCAGGGAAGGAAACAACCAAATAGAGCCTGGCTAAGAGCCCCCTTTTCTCTGGTGGTCTGGAAAGCTGTACATGCCCTGCTGAGATCAGACAGAATGAGCTACTTGCTACCTGTCCTTGGCTGGTTTTCCTTAAGTCATTCATCATGTGTCTAGCACATCAATTGATAACTAAACTCATTTAAATCCACCCACTGTGGTCACAAATCATACATTACAGACCATCTGCATTGCCTCCTTTATTATACAGGTGGAAAAACCAAAGCCTCTGAGCAGTTTAAGAACACGAGTTTCCATAAAGTTAGTAGAAAATCAACAGAGGTTAGTACAAATGGCTCCATAGGACTTTTCAGAAATTCATTTACCTGCCACAAGTTGGCATAAAGTAAAAAATAAAGTTACCTTGCTAGTCAGGTAAGTTCGGTCTACCTGTATCAAACATACATAAAGATCCTCCTCAATCTTTATCCTACATACAGTCTCCCTTCTCTTTGTTTTATTTTCTTTTGAGAGACTAGAAGGGGCTCCTCAGGAGTCACTCCTTGTGGGCTCTCAAACAGGCGGTAGACTGCACTGGAGAACAGATGATACCTGGCCCATGAGTGATGATCTACCGTTATTGCTCTTCATCAATCCTCTTACCTTCTGTTGTTTCATATTGTCGTAACTCCCAGATTTCATTTTGTGTTTTGTGGGTGACAACCCATGCTAAAAATACGGAAGTCTTTTGGCTGGGTACCTGTAAATCTCAGGGAAAATGACTTATCTCAAACTATTATCTCATCTCAAACGTTTTTGTCTTTATAACACTGCCTCTTTTCATAAAGAAATGCTATCCATGCATGTCCTTAAGCTTTTTTATTGTAAATTCTGCTTATTCAAGCAAGTGATTATAAGTTCTCTTGAAGGCAATAGAACACTCACGTGCATTAAAGGCTCTGTTTCCCCAAAGCATGGTAGGATACAGGAAGTTACTTCGGTTTGGTATCAAGGAAACCTGCTTCTGAGACAACCCTTATATGTTCCTGTTGTTCTTGATGGCTTGACATTTGGTTCATCCCTGGCATTTAGTCAAGTTTAAATCACTTGAGAAAAAGAAATAAATCCTTGTGTTTATACAACTGACATCTTTGCTTCTCAGAACTTTGCATAATCTGTATTTATGATAAGGACAGTCAGAAATTTTAATAGTTAAACATCATAAATAGGGTGATGGACATTCAAGAAAGGGTACAAAGAAAAGACTACAGTAGGGCCAGCTGTTGCACTGTGGACTGTGGACCAAATCCCTTATTTAGGCTTTTTTTTTTTTTTCTTCTATTTTTGTTACTTGAAGACAGCATCCAGGGTTTGAAGGCTGGAACTCAGGGCAGGTATAGAGGAATGGTGTCTCCATAAAGGGGAAACACGTGGGTAAGACGAATTTATCACAGAAAACACATCTATTCTCTCAGATGAGAGAAAGTAAATACCAAAATATGGCCAGAGGCAGTGTGGTATAAATTTTGCCACCAATTAATTATTCCTGGGTTTGAACTTTGTCCACCATGTACTTGCTCAGTTGGACAGTACCTTGGACAGTTTCCTCACGCTCTGAGTTTCCTTAACTGCACAATTGATTAAATGAGACAATTTAGTAAAATGTAGATAAACTCAATAAAATACTGCTTTCATGAGCTCATCTATGTCAACAACTTTCTACTCTACCAACGTCATCCAAAGGCAAGTGTTGCTGCTGCTGCTGCTGCTGCTAAGTCGCTTCAGTTGTGTCCGACTCTGTGCGACCCCATGGACGGCAGCCCACCAAGCTCCCCCGTCCCTGGGATTCTCCAGGCAAGAACACTGGAGTGGGTTGCCATTTCCTTCTCCAATGCATGAAAGTGAAAAGTGAAAATCAAGTCGCTCAGTCGTATCCGACTCTTCGCGACCCCATGGACTGCAGGCTACCAGGCTCCTCTGTCCATAGGATTTTCCAGGCAAGAGTACTGGAGTGGGGTGCCATAGTGACAAACTCATTTCTAAGCAGGTTTTAGAATCTATATTTATAGTTTTCAATAGCAACAACAAGAACTATAAGAATCATTCTGCAATTTCACAACTCAAATTTTTTTTTTCCATCCAGGTTGAAATGAGTAACTGTTACTTGACACTTTTCCTCCTGAGTTACTTCTAAAAGATAAGATATTTTAACAGCACCCAATTCACACATCAGGATCCCATGGGTCAGCCACCGCCACCAATGTAAAAAGGCCAGGAATATTTTAGATCATGATGCTGCCAGATAGAGTAGAGCTCCCCAAAGAAAACATTTTATAGCACACGATTTTTTTCCCCCCGACTCCCAGCTCCCTCCTCTGACAAGAAATGCCTGGATTTGATGAGGCCTGCAGTCCACGGGGTCACAAAGAGTCAGACACGACTGAGTGACTAAACTGAACTGACGGATGCATGCCCAAGTCCAGAGCACTCCAGGATAGCACCAGGTAGAAGGCAAGGAGTTGCTCATGTTCTGGACTGACACATCACATCTGCTAATAAAGCTACTCACCACCCTGACAGGGAGAAGTTCCTTTGAACTCTCAGCAGTGTCCACTGCAATCATTACGTGTGAGTGACGAATAAGTCACTGAATCACCGTGGTGACTCATGCATTAAAAAGAAGCTTGAATTTGGGCTCATAGGCCAGGAGGCAGTCTCCAGGGAGGAAACTGATCTTGCCAGCTAAAAACAGCAGGTAGGAAGCATAAGCGTTGCAAATACTTTTTTAATTAAGTGGAGGGTTTTGTTTTTCCCTCTTCCCTTGCTCTGCCTGTCTTCCCTCCCTTCCACTCCTTCTTGTCTTACCAGATGCTCTTAGACACTTTGGATCACATCTGCCAGCCTGTGGACAGTGTTAAGGTTAAAAATAGATATCCAACAAGAGGTCCCATCAGCCAAGAGCAGGCACTGCACGGCAGCAATCATTTTGCAAACAGCAGAGAAGATAGTTCTACATTTCAAATTCTAGACCTAAAATTTCACGGAAATCCTACAATTATTTAATTATATGTTATTTATTGCTGGAAACAGACTCTTTGCATCCTGCAGCAGAGATCTATATTCTAACTCAGGAAACGAAAGAAGGAAAAACAGTAATGACCAAAACCACCAAAATCAAATGTTGCCAAGTTCTCAACACAGAGATATCCCTAATTTATTAAACACTGATTTCTTCTAAGACCGACTCATCATCTTCCTGAAAAGATATCAGATCATTTATGTGACAAACTCACCTCATCTTCTCCTTGCAGTGGTGTCTCACTACACCCCGCCTCCTCTGCTCTCAGTCCTGCTAGCCCTCTAGATTATACTCTTTGGAGTGCATCACCTAATCTCTCTTCTTTAAATCTTCTTTTCAGAGCTTTACTTTGTCAAGGTCCTTTAAAATTTTGTTTCTCCTCTTCATTACCTCTGCTTGCCTTGGTTTAGTTACAGCCTCCTCCCAGATCAGAAGTCACACATATCACTCCTAAATAATGCATCTACTTATGTCACCCCACTGCTTTAAACCTGCTCCAACTCTCTATTGCCATCAGTTTGGCATTTAAGGCTCTGCATAACCCCCTCTCTAACAAGCTAACCTCTCTAGCTCCATCTGGCACTAACCTGCTCCTAAGCTCCAGCCTGCTGCGCTGATGAATGTCCATGAAAGCACCCAGAGCCCTCCACACTTCATATTTCCTATCCTGAGATGCCCCCACCCCCTGCTCCTCAAACTTAGCTTCCCTTCTCTGTGCTCACAAAACACTGTCCTAATCTTGAATTCTGTACTTAGGCTGCAAATATAATTTTTTTGTGAGTGTTACTTATTCATCTCTATATTACTGACATATAGTATAGAGTTTACTAGTAAAAAACTCACTAAATGAAATTCTAAAGGATATACTTTAGAAAGAAGGAAAAAGACTACCGATGAAACTCTGAAATGGAAGAAAGTAACAAGGGAAAATAATGACAAGTAGATGGATAAAACCAAGTAACCTTTATTTAAAACTATAAGAAAAAATGTGTAATTTGTGGAAGAAAAATAAGGAAGCTGAGGAGAGGTAAGTCTTTGAGTTTTGGAGCATGAGTTATAACATATTCATCAAATAGAAACTTTAATTTAGAATATATTTGCTGAAATATCAAGAACAGCTACTAAGGGGGCAGACACTAAGCATATGACCTAAAAAGAAGCAGAAGGAAAAACCCAAACTGAGGAAAAAGATGATTGGTTCAAAAGATCACAAGAAATGTATGGGGGGGTGGGAGAAATAGAAAACATTCACAAATAAAAATACATAAAATAGTGATAGAAATAAAAGTAAACATACAATTAATTGCAATAAATGCAAAAGACCCACTTTCTAATTAATATTTTTAGACAATAAATAAAAATCTAGCTATGAATTGATTATAAAAGATACATCTAAAACATGGAAAAACACACAAAGAATTATAAATTGTGTGTATCTATTAATATTACCTGAAAACATGCAAAGCAAAAAACTGACATGATAACTAGAGAAATGAGCAAATCACCAGAGAGAGAAATTGCAGTATAATTCTTTTAGCAATTGACAGCTTCAGCAGATAAAAGTCAAAAAGGACAGATAAGATTTAAACAAAATCAGTATTATAATAAAGTGAGTCACATGAATTTTTCGGTTTTCTAGTGCATAAAAAAGGCTTCCCCATTGGCTCAATTGGTAAAGAATCTGCCTGCAATGCTGGAGACACAGGTTCGATCCCTGGGTTGGGAAGATTTCCTGGAGAAGGCAATGGCTAACCACTCCAGTATTCTTGCCTGGGAAATCCCATGGACAGAGGAGCCTGGCAGGCTACAGTCCATGGGGTTGCAAAGAGTTGGGCATGACTTAGTGACTGATCCACAACAGAAAGTGCATATAAAAGTTATGTTAAACTACACTGCAGTCTGAGTGCATAATAACATTATGTATAAAATTACAATGTACACACCTTAATTTTAAAATATTTTTATTGTTAAAAAAATGCTACTATCATCTGACCCTTCAGTGAGTCCTAATCTATTTGTTGGTGGACGATCTTCCCTCAATGTTGACAGCTGCTGACTGATCAGGGTGGTGCATTGCTAGAGGTTGGTGTGGCTGTGGAAATTTCTCAAAATGAGACAGCTGAGTTACTGCATTGATTGACGCTTCCACTCACAATTTCCCTGTAGCATGTAATGTTGTTTGATAGATTTTACCCACATAACTTTCAAAACTCTCAAACCCTGTGGCTGCTTTATCAACTAAGTTTATATAAAATTCTAAATCCTTTGATGTCATTTCAACAGTCTTCATAGCATCTTCACCAGAAGTGGATTCCTCCTCAAGAACTTTGCTTATCCATCAGAAGCAATTTCTCACCTGTGAAGTTTTTATCATGAGAGTAACAGCAACTCAGTCACATTTTCAGGCTCCATTTTTAATTCTACATCTCTTGCTATTTCTACCACATATGCAGTTACTTCCTCCACTGAAGTCCTGAACCCCTCAAAGTCATCCATGAGGGTTGGAATCAACTTCTTCTAAGTTCCTGTAATGTTGATATTCTGAACTCTTCTCATGAATCACAAATGTCCTTAATGGCAGTTAGAATGATGACTCCTCTTCGGAGGTTTTCCATTTATTTTACCCAAATCTATCAGGGAATCGCTATTTATGGAAGCTACAGCCTTCGAAATATAGTTCTTAAATAATAAGACCTGAAGTTACTCCTTGATTCGAGGGCTACAGAATGGATAATGTGTTAGCAAGTATGGAAATAACATTAATTTCAGTGTATCTCTCCATAAGAATTCTTGGATGACCAGGTACATTGTAAATGAACAGTCATATTTTGAAAGGAATCTTTGCTGAGCAGTAGGTCTCCACAGTGGGCTTAAAATACTCACTGCTGCTTAGTAGCTTCAGTCATGTCCGACTGTGTGTGACCACATGGATTGTAGCCCTCCAGGCTCCTCCACATGGATTGTAGCCCTCCAGGCTCCTCTGTCCATGGGATTCTCCAGGCAAGAATACTGGAGTGGACTGCCATTCCTTCCGCAAAATATTCACTAAAACATGTTTTAAACAGGTGCTGTCATCTAGGCTTTGTTGTTCCATTTCCAGAACACACACACAGTACGTTGAGCACTTCTTAAGGGCTCTAGGATTTTTGGAATGGTGAAAGAGCACCAGTTTCAACTTAAAGTCACCACTCTCATTGCATTTGCTCATAACAAGAGTCAGCCAGTCCTTCGAAGCTTTGAAGCCAAGCACTGACTTGTACTCTCAAGCTATGAACGTCCTAGATGGCATCTTCTCCCAGTAGAAGGCCGTTTTGTCTCCAAGGAAAATCTGCTGTTTAGCGGAGCCACTTGCTGCTTTACCTTGCACTTCTATGTTAGAGACAGCTTTTTTCTTTAAACTTCTATTACCTCCAAACTTTTCTCTTGCAGCTTCCTCAATTCTCTCAGCTGTCATAGAATTGAGGAGAATTAAGGCCTTGCTCTGGGTTAGGCTTTGGGTTAAAGGAATATTGTGGCTGGTTTGAACTTCTATCCAGACCATTAAAACTTTCTCTACATTCACAATAAGACAGTTTTGCTTTCTCATCACTCATGTGTTCACTTTCAATTTCCTTCAAGAACTTTTCCTTTTCCTTTGCTTTCAAAACTTAGATGTTCAGTGGAAAAGGCCTAGCTATCAGTTTTCGACAGCCTTCCTCACTAAGCTTAATCATCTCTAGATTTTTATTTAAAATGAGAGATGAGCAACTGTTCCTTTCACTTGAACATTTAGAGGCCATTGTAGGGCTATTAACTGGCCTAATTTCAGTATTGCTGTGTCTCATGGAGCCCCAGGGAGAGGGAGATGGATGGAGAACAGCTAGCTGGCTGGTGGAGCAGTCAGAACACACACAACATTTATCAATTAAGTTCACCATCTAATAAGGGTGCAGTTTGTGATGCCCCAAAGCAGTTATAGTAGTAGCATGAAAGACCACAGATTACCATATAAAACAGAGTATTAATAATAAAAGTATGAAATATGCCAGGACTACCAAAATGTGACACAAAAACACCAACTAGGCAAATGCAGCTGGAAAAATGGTGCTGATAGACTTGCTTGAAACAGGCTTGCATGCACCTTCACTTTGTAAAAAATGCAATACCTGTGAAGTGCAATATGAAAAAACAAGTATGCCTGTACTGAGATTAAGCAAATTTGATTTTTATAAAACTAATATCACGACCCAGATAATCATGATGATGTGATGACTAATCTAGAGCCAGACATCTTGGAATGTGAAGTCAAGTGGGCCTTAGAAAGCATCACTACGAACAAAGCTAGTGGAGGTGATGGCATTCCAGTTGAGCTGTTTCAAATCCTGAAAGATGATGCTGTGAAAGTGCTGCACTCAATTTGCCAGCAAATTTGGAAAACTCAGCAGTGGCCACAGGACTGGAAAAGGTCAGTTTTTATTCCAATTCCAAAGAAAGGCAATGCCAAAGAATGCTCAAACTACCGTACAATTGCACTCATCTCACATGCTAGTAATGTTCAAAACTCTCCAAGCCAGGCTTCAGCAATATGTGAACCGTGAACTCCCTGATGTTCAAGCTGGTTTTAGAAAAGGCAGAGGAACCAGAGATCAAATTGCCAACATCCACTGGATCATGGAAAAAGCAAGAGAGTTCCAGAAAAACATCTATTTCTGCTTTATTGACTATGCCAAAGCCTTTGACTGTGTGGATCACAGTAAACTGTGGAAAATTCTGAAAGAGATGGGAATACCAGACCACCTGACCTGCCTCTTGAGAAATCTGTATGCAGGTCAGGAAGCAACAGTTAGAACTGGACATGGAACAACAGACTGGTTCCAAATAGGAAAAGGAGTACGTCAAGGCTGTATATTGTCACCCTGCTTATTTAACTTATATGCAGAGTACATCATGAGAAATGCTGGACTGGAAGAAACACAAGCTGGAATCAAGATTGCTGGGAGAAATATCAATAACCTCAGATATGCAGATGACACCACCTTATGGCAGAAAGTGAAGAGGAGCTAAAAAGCCTCTTGTTGAAAGTGAGAGAGGAGAGTGAAAAAGTTGGCTTAAAGCTCAACATTCAGAAAACGAAGATCATGGCATCTGGCCCCATCACTTCATGGGAAATAGATGGGGAAACAGTAGAAACAGTGTCAGACTTTGTTTTTTTGGGCTCCAAAATCACTGCAGATGGTGACTGCAGCCATGAAATTAAAAGACGCTTACTCCTTGGAAGAAAAGTTATGGCCCACCTAGATGGTATATTCGAAAGCAGAGACATTACTTTGCCAACAAAGGTCCATCTAGTCAAGGCTATGGTTTTTCCTGTGGTCATGTATGGATGTGAGAGTTGGACTGTGAAGAAGGCTGAGCGCAGAAGAATTGATGCTTTTGAACTGTGGTGTTGGAGAAGACTCTTGAGAGGCCCTTGGACTGCAAGGAGATCCAACCAGTCCATTCTGAGGGAGATCAACCCTGGGATTTCTTTGGAAGGAATGATGCTAAAGCTGAAGCTCCAGTACTTTGGCCACCTTATGTGAAGAGTTGACTCATTGGAAAAGACTCTGATGCTGGGAGGGATTGGGGGCAGGAGGAGAAGGGGACGACAGAGGATGAGATGGCTGGATGGCATCATAGACTCGATGGACATGAGTCTGAGTGAACTCCGGGAGATGGTGATGGACAGGGAGGCCTGGTGTGCTGCGATTCACGGGGTCGCAAAGAGTCGGACACGACTGAGCGACTGAACTGAACTGAACTGAATATGCAGAAATCAACTGCAGGTCTATATTTGGCAATAATCAGAATGATACCATTAACAACAGCAACAAAAATATAAAGTATCTAAGAATCCAGTTGACCCTGAGCAACACAAGAATCAGAGACAGTGACCCTTGAGAAGCTCAGTCAAAAATTCAAATGTAACTCTGTAGTTGGCCCTCTGTATTCATAGCTCTGCATCTTCAAATTCAGTCAACTACAGATTGAGTAGCACTGAAGTACATATTTACCAGGAAAAAATACATGTATAAGAGTACCTGCACAGTTCAAACCCATGCTGCTCAAGGGTCAACTGTAAAACTAACAAAAGATATACAAGTGTTTTTTTTTAATATAAAACACTTTTAAATTAAAGTGAAAGCATTATGTGATGATTCAAACAAATAAAGGATTTTATTTGGCTCAGATGGTAAAGCCTCTGCCTACAGTGTGGGAGACCTGGGTTCAATCCCTGGGTTGGGAAGATTCTCTGTAGAAGGAAACGGCAACCCATTCCAGTAGTCTTGGCTGGAAAATCCCAGGGATGGAGGAGCCTGGTAGGGTATGGTCCATGGGGTCTTAAAGAGTCAGAGACAACTGAGCGACTTCACTTCACTTCATGAAATTGAAAGAAAGTGAAAGTGAAGTTGCTCAGTCATTTATGAAAGTGAAAGTGAAGTAGCTCAGTCGTTCATGAAAGTGAAAGAAAATGAAAATGAAGTCGCTCAGTTGTGTCCGACTCTTTGCAGGCCCATGGACCAGAGCCTACCGGGCTCCTCCATCCCTGGGATTTTCCAGGCAAGAGTACTAGAGTGGGTTGCCATTTCCTAAGTCTGTTGTGTGCCATGCCCCAGGATTTCCACATTTTATAAGTAGCACTTGAAAGAAGATACTAATTTTGTAAACTTTAAAAAATGTGTCTTGAATAATTATTTCATCTTCAAAAGAGGAGGCAGCAGATGTTTTAAAATGCTAGAATAAACCCCTACCAGAAACATTCACTTTTAAGTGTAACTGTCTTCTTCACTTTTTAGTTTTAAGTAGAAAGGTTTCTATTCAAGGTGTTTACATAAATATTCGGCTGTTTACTTCTGCACACAATGTAGAATAGCAGATGTATGGTGACAATTCAAGAACATTAAACAGGGATGGGCTTAGCAATGACGGAAAATTCAGGAAGAGTACACTAGCTATCTCATTAGCCTAATCCACTCATGTTTTACAAGTGATTTGTTTCTAATGTTAGAGAAAGTGCCAAAATTTTGCAGATGATTTACTTTTTTGAAGAGTGTAAATTATGGTGGGTTAAATTATAGGGAAATAAATTATATTTAATTTGCATACCAATATGCTCCCTTGGATGGGCAAAAATGCCCAGAGATACATCTGGCTTAGGCATCAGCTATAACCCATATCCCGGCTTATCTGTACAGCAGAATGTATTTTCCAAAAATGGTCACTGCAATATTTCCAGTTCCACATGCTCTTCCAGAAACTTTCCACTTTCCTATCAAGGGAGAGAATCTATTTCCATTCCCACTGAACCTGAGCGGCTTTTCTAACTGCTTCAATGAACAGAACGCACTGTAGGGATGCTGTGTGATTTCCTAGGGTGGGTCATAAAAGATAAGGTTACAGCCTGACTTTCTCTCTTGAGTCTCGTGCTTTAAGAGCAAGCACTGAGCTAGCACAGAAGTCTGGCTACCTTGCAGCAATTCATGCTGGAGAGGTCACCAAGAAAGAGAGATGCCAGAGGAGCCCAGCTACTCCAGTCTTTCCAGACCAGGCTTCAGATATATGAGTGAGTGAGCTCAGATGATTAAAGCCGTCAAGCCAACCCAGCTGATGCTGAGTGAGCAGAGGTGAATGATCCCCATCGAACTCTGCCCAAATTGCAGATCTGTGGGCAAATTAAACATGGCCGTTGTTTTAAGATACTAACTTTATTGTGCAGCGTTAGATAACTGTTGTCATTCATATCTGTGGGAAGGACACTGAATGCAAATATCATCCTCTCATGTCCCCAAAGGAACCACCAACCCAAACAACACAGTTTTTTAAAAACCAAAATGATGGCAACATATTTCACCCCAAAAGCAGCGAGCATCATCTCTGAAGGTTACATATGATTTAGGATTAAACTTTTTGCCACTGATCAATGATCCTATCAGTGCGTATCTTTATAATCCTATTATTTTAAAAATTTATTTAATATTTTTGTTTGTGATATCTTCAAAAGATCTCTGAGATGCAGTTTAACAACCTCTGCTTATAAATGAATTACTCCATTGACGTATTTCCCTTTCATTCTGGTCCATTTATGTTGGCATCTTCAGACTGGCATCAGGCATCCTCCTCAAACTCAGTGGAACCAAACTGAAATCACTACTATTGGATATTACTGAAATTAGTGGAAAATAATTAGTTTTAGAGCCAAATAAAATCCCTTCTCACTTATTTTGTGACCATAGGCAAGCTATACTACTTTCCTGAGTACTTACATTGATTTGTAAAATGGAAATAATACCTATCTTATAGATTGGTTATAGAATTAAATGAGCCAATATGTAAAAAATACTTAGTATGCCTTGTACACCTAATCAGTTCAGTTCAGTCGCACAGTCGTGTCCGACTCTTTGCGACCCCATGAATCACAGTACGCCAGGCCTCCCTGTCCATCACCAGCTCCCGGAGTTCACTCAGACTCACGTCCATTGAGTCCATGATGCCATCCAGCCATCTCATCCTTGGTCGTCCCTTTCTCCTCCTGCCCCCAATCCCTCCCAGCATCAGGGTCCTTGCCAATGAGTCAACTCTTTGCATAAGGTGGCCAAAGTACTGGAGCTTCAGTTTTAGCATCATTCCTTCCAAAGAAATCCCAGGGTTGATCTCCCTCAGAATGGACTGGTTGGATCTCCTTGCAGTCCAAGGGACTCTCAAGAGTCTTCTCCAACACCACAGTTCAAAAGCATCAATTCTTCTGCGCTCAGCCTTCTTCACAGTCCAACTCTCACATCCATACATGACCACAGGAAAAACCATAGCCTTGACTAGACGGACCTTAGTCGGCAAAGTAATGTCTCTGCTTTTGAATATACTATCTAGGTTGGTCATAACTTTTCTTCCAAGGAGTAAGCGCCTTTTAATTTCATGGCTGCAGTCACCATCTGCAGTGATTTTGGAGCCCAAAAAAACAAAGTCTGACACTGTTTCTACTGTTTCCCCATCTATTTCCCATGAAGTGATGGGGCCAGATGCCATGATCTTCGTTTTCTGAATGTTGAGCTTTAAGCCAACTTTTCCACTCTCCTCTTTCACTTTCAACAAGAGGCTTTTTAGCTCCTCCTCACTTTCTGCCATAAGGGTGGTGTCATCTGCATATCTGAGATTATTGATATTTCTCCCAGCAATCTTGATTCCAGCTTGTGTTTCTTCCAGTCCAGCATTCTCATGATGTACTCTGCATATAAGTTAAATAAGCAGGGTGACAATATACAGCCTTGACGTACTCCTTTTCCTATTTGGAACCAGTCTGTTGTTCCATGTCCAGTTCTAACTGTTGCTTCCTGACCTGCATACAGATTTCTCAAGAGGCAGGTCAGGTGGTCTGGTATTCCCATCTCTTTCAGAATTTTCCACAGTTTACTGTGATCCACACAGTCAAAGGCTTTGGCATAGTCAATAAAGCAGAAATAGATGTTTTTCTGGAACTCTCTTGCTTTTTCCATGATCCAGCGGATGTTGGCAATTTGATCTCTGGTTCCTCTGCCTTTTCTAAAACCAGCTTGAACATCAGGGAGTTCACGGTTCACATATTGCTGAAGTCTGGCTTGGAGAATTTTGAGCATTACTTTACTAGCATGTGAGATGAGTGCAATTGTGCGGTAGTTTGAGCATTCTTTGGCATTGCCTTTCCTTGACACCTCTGTTTGTCTTTTTAAACTGAACAACAGGAGTTCAAAGCCTCCTGCATTTACCTGGCAAAAAGCTGCCCTTATGAGAAAGTCAAGCTCAGCTTCCTATCTGTGAGTACTGCCTCAACACTTGAAGTAGGCCTCCGGCGCACTCTGGGAACTTCAACAGCAGTACTTTACTGGGGTCTTCTGTTCTGCTTTGCTTTGTTATAGTTGTTTACATGGTAAATATTTGAGCAAAGTTAACTGCATTCCAGCTGCTGCTTTTCCCTTTGTCATCATACCTCTTCAGCAACAAAGAACTGATACATATTTTTTGTTTACAGGTCACTGGTAGACTTTATGCCATAGAGATGCCTGAGCTGAATTACTGAAAGTAGCAAAAAAAAAAAAAAAAAAAAAAAAGAGGCAACCTGGAGGTTTTAGAGGTTTTGGCCAGCAACCTCAAAATATCAGCAGACAAAAATGGGGATAGATAGAACCAGCTATTCTCCTGAATATCTTCATCTGGTTCATGCTCAGCCTCTCAGAGCCTGATGAAGCTTCTGGGGTGGAAAAGCACTGACTGAGAACCAGAGACCTGCCTCCCACTTGTTACATGTTCTCAGGAAGTGACTTCACAGGCCTCTGGTTATCTGAGAAGCTGTGGGATTAGTCAAGATGATCAAAACGTGATGATTGAGATGGGCCTCGAGACCACCTGCTCTAACATTTGACAGGTGAGAAGTGAGGCCCCAAGCAAGCCAATGGCTTTCCTGATATCATACCCGTCACAGCTCATGGACTAGGGATTAGCATAGAAGGTTTTCCTTCTGTCATTGATAATCATTGCACAAAGTCCTATTTAAAAATTATTTGATTCTGATGGTAATGAGGAAGGCGCACAATGTGCATTCCTACTCAAATTAGTTCAAATGACTCAACAGACTGAATTTCTGAGCTAGTTTTCTTACCAAGGGAGGACTTGTTACTGTCTTGGATAACACATTATTCCATAGACCTGGAAAGGCTCTGGAAGTACTTTTTATCTTATATGTCCCAGAATGCACAGGGTGAATTTCAATACTGTAGTTGACGATGTCCCTTGAAAGTGGCAAGTATCCAATAGGAACTGATGAACTCTGTGCTCTATAACCTCTTGGTGATCATGCTATATGACAAACAAGGTTCAGACCCAAGCAAAATGCAAAGCAAAAAAATTCTAGTAAGGCTAAGGGGGCGGGGGCGGCGGTTATCTTCCAAATCGTTTTGTACCTACCTAAGTATTTCTTAATTCCTCCTGCCTAGGGAAAAAAAGAGAGGTTCTTAAAGGTTAACAGGTCTAATCACAGGTGACCGTAGTGAAGAACCCTGATTTGACCAAAGAAAAATATTTCCATGGGTAGAAGGGACTGTGAGGCTTCTTGGCCCAATCACTCTAGAAGTCTGGAGCAAGGGGCTGAAGAGGAACATTTTCTAATTCAAATTAATATAAATCCAACACTATGACCTTAATTAAGAACCACACTGAAAGGTGAACATTTGAATCCTCCACTAAAACGGAAACTAGAGCCAAATGTGAAGAATGAAAAAGAAAACAAAGGAGGGCCTATAACCAGGAAACACACTGATGTAAAGGAACCGAACCAGTGTGACGAGGCCCACAGAAGCCCGGGGGAGGCACACTTAACCAGGAAACACACTGATGTAAAGGAACCGAGCCAGTGTGAGGAGGACCACAGAAGCCCGGGGAGGCACACAGGCATGCTTTCATCTGTTGAGGGAATGTCTGGGAGCAAGGTGGAGACAGCATAGTCAGCCTAACAGATAACCTTGCCAGGCGGGTTCTAATATAGTTTAAATGGAAATCTCTTTTAAAAATGTAAACTCTTTGTCTGTAGTTCCTTGCTTACAAAGTGAGGTCCTTTCTCCATTAGAGTTCTCAGATAGGACTCACAACTGAGGTATGTGGGAGTGAAGAACGGAAGCTGGAGAAAAGCAGGCCTGTCTATGGTGTCCAACGTGGCAGCCACTACCAGCCAAGTGTTGCTACTGAGTGCCTGAAATGTGGCTAGTGAGACAGAGGAACTGTCTTTTATTTTAAATTTTATTTAACTTTAAATTTAGAAATAGATACTGATTCAATTATTGCAAAGTTGATATGCATTGTGGAATGACTTGGGTATGTGAATCTACTTTTTCAATTGTAAATTTTAATCTAAATACAGATAATATGTTTTCTGTGAAAACGTACTGTCCAAATTTAGACGAGCTATCAGTGGAAAATGTACACTGGATTTCAAGATTTAATATGAAAAAATATCTAATATAATTATATTAATTATTGTTAAAATGGTAATCTCAGTATACATTTGGTTAAATATATTAAAATTAATTTTACCTGTTTCCTTTTACTCTTAAGTGGCTACTAAAAGATTTAAAATTACATAGAAAGTGCACATTTGAAGTTCACATTTTATTTTTATTAGATAGTGCTGCTTAAATTTGTCGGGCTGCCTCACTTTTCTGAATCTAAAAATGGGATGACGACCTAGAGCTTTTGGTGACAGAGTGTGCGGCTCTAAAGCACGTGTTGTTTAGCTTGGGTTTTGTGAGTGCATGCTATTTACCCCATGAAATCATGTGTACAACACTCTGCTTTGTAACTGGACTTATATTATCACTTTTTTCTGTTACCACCCATTTCATGTTAGCTGCACTGTTAGTCAGCTTATAATTAAATTAACCGTGAATCATTTTAGTGGCCTGTGAAGTGGTGATTAGTCCATTCTGTGGTCTTTTGACACACTGTTTTTATTATTTGCATCATTGGCTAATTAGTTGATATTTAAAATTCTTTGACGATTTCTCTGTGGTTTCATGCTTGATTTCTTTCCAAATATTTGTTAAGGAACAGTTCTGTATGTTTTCCTTGCTGTTGGAGTTCTCTGATGGTGTGTCTGCTTTCATCACTGGTTTTGATTTCCTGTCTCATCCTGTTGTCTGCTTAGTCGTCGTCAATCCAGACCCCCAGCCCCGCCCCCGAGGCTGTAGTTTACCCATCCATCTCCCCTCCCCCATCCCCCCTTGCTCTGGTCATGGCTGTGCTGTGGTCCACAGCGTGTATGCCCTTAGTTGGGTTTGTGCTTTGTCTTCATGTCTCATTAGATGGTGTTTTTCCCCCATAGCAGTAAACTGAATTGGTGTATCACTATGCAGTTACAGGAGAAAGCAATGGCACCCCACTCCAGTACTCTTGCCTGGAAAATCCCATGGACAGAGGAGCCTGGTAGGCTGCAGTCCATGGGGTCGCAAAGAGTTGGACACGACTGAGTGACTTCACTTTCACTTTTCACTTTCATGCACTAGAGAAGGAAATGGCAACCCACTCCAGTATTCTTGCCTAGAGAATCCCAGGGATGGGGGAGCCTGGTGGGCTGCCATCTATGGGGTCGCACAGAGTCAGACATGACTGAAACGACTTAGCAGCAGCAGCAGCAGCAGCATGCAGTTACAGGAGAAGGCAATGGCAACCCACTCCAGTACTCTTGCCTGGAAAATCCCACGGATGGAGAAACCTGGGTGGCTGCAATCCATGGGGTTGCACAGAGTCGGACATGACTGAAGTGACTTAGCTTAGCTAAATTCTAGTAGGTCTAGATAAGAATATCACTTTATAAAAAACCTTATAACCAATATACATTTTAGTTTCTTTGTCAAGATCAAACTAGAGAAAGGTTATACCATCTGAAGAGTCCAAAGATAGTTTTTCTAATTATACTCTCCCAGTAAATTAAAAGTTGACATTTGGCTTACAAATTTACCTCAGATTAATTTGTCAATCAACCATTATCTGATCAATTAAAGTAAAAATGATGCTAAAGGTGCAGACCAAAACACTGATGAAGGAGTGAATTCTAAAACAGAATAAAGTAACCTCTAATCTGGGTCCTATACCATCCTTTGTATTTATGCATCACTATAATTCAAACATTTGATAATAAATATCATGTTCTACTAGTCTTATTTACATGACCCAAGGAAAAAACCACACTAAAAGAAACAACTACACTGTATGCTGCAACTACTGAGCCCATATTCTCTGGAGCAGAGGCGAATGTGAGGCTTCTTACACACGTACATCAGTGCGTTTCCTGCTTACAGGACCGCCTTTGTCTTTCTTACTGTTTCATTCTTCACATTTGGCTCTAGTTTCTGTTTCAGTGGAAGATTCAAATGTCCATATTTCAATGTGGTTCCTAATTAAGGTCATAGTTTTATTTACATTAATTTGAATTAGAAAATGTTCCTCCTCAGCGCCTTGCTCCAGACTTCTAGAGCGACTGGGTCAAGAAGCCTCATTGTCCCCTCTACCCATGGAAGAGGTGTTGTGGGTCACAACTAGAGAACCTGTGCAACACAAAGAAAGATCCTGCATGCAGCAACTAGGACCCAACACAGCCAAGTAAGTAAATAAATAAATAGTTTAAAAAAGAAGCAACTTTTTAAACACACACACATATACACCCTAATGAGACTATTTAAAATACCCTCTGAACACAAATCAAATCTACGGCACAAATGATAATAATTTTATATATATATATAAATACTTCACATGTATAAGTAAAGGTATTAGCTAAACAAAGCTTCCTTTAAGTTAAGAAAAAAACCTGTAACACAAAATCTTTGACCTAAATCATTATGACAAACTAAGCCTGTCATTATCATCATAGGCACCTCAGGATCTTCTACCACCTCCAGAAATTGTATTCAGTGACAGCAGCAACCATGCTCACAACATTCCAGAAAGGCACGGATTAGCTCTCACATCCATTTTAAGAGCTGATAATTGATCAATGACAGAGAAGTTAAATAGCACAAAGGTTCAACACTTGAAAAAGCTAAAAGCTGCTTATTTCTGCTCGGACCCTGAGCTGTCATTCCAGAAGCTGCCACCGGATACATAAGGTGCTTATTAACAGAGCAGCAAGCCCATCTTAGAGGGTCTCTTTAAGGTTTGACATCAGTCAAATTTGGTCAATTGGACATTTGGTCAATTGTGCTTCCCCCTCTATAAAAAGAGAACTTAATAAATATAGCAGCAAAATTAATTAACAAATCTTTATCACTACCTTTGTTTTATGAATTAAAATAAAGATATAATCTAGCATAATATTTACTTTAAAAATACCTTCAAATTAAATATTTCTTTCAACTAAATCTCACTATTTTAAATCTACATCTAATTTAAACTGGGGTTTTTTCCAGAGTCAAATCAGAATTTTCCCTGACTTAATTCTAGGTGGTAGCTTCTCCAAGTCTCAGACCTTCAGAACAGGATAGGGGTTCATCATGTAATTTCCCAGAGTTAAACTATTCTTAATTCTCCTGCTTGTTTTTAGCTTCAGAAACCATTAGTTTCACAGGGCATCTAGGGACTCATCTGCTGAGGCCCTTCTTCCCTTCACAGGACGCAGTGTCCTTCTGCCTTTTCCACACTTAGCCTCACAGACCGTTTCTCGGGTTTAGCCCCTTCCTCCCCACGGCTTACCTTTGCTCCATGGCCCACTCTGGGCTCCCATGCCCAAGCAGAAAGAACCACAGATACAGCCGTCTTGCTCTCTCCACTTTGTGGTCCTGTTCCAATCAGAGAAACATTCCTATGGCAACCAACATGCGCCACATCTCACTCCTCTTCCCAGAAAGTTCCCTATTTGCATTTCAGACATTTGGCAAGGACCCATGAATAACTTGCCTAGCAACTACTAGCCTGTTCCAGCCTCTCTAAGGGGCTTACTTTTTTTTCTTTATCTTTTAGAACACACTCAGAGGCTGGTGGGTTGGCTGTGGAAGAGCAGCTGCCGAGTTAGCCTCCCTTGGTAGTAGACTGGAACACACACAGCTGTTGGGCAAATTGCAGCCTCCTTTTACCCCAGGTAAAATAATGCTCAAGGTAATGGCCCAAGACTGGGCAGCTCTAAAGTGTTCATTCTGGGCTTCCTCCAGGGAAATTTCAGTTCTTAGAGAACCAGAGATCTTGTTCATCCTCAGCTATAAGAGTTGCATTATGAGTACATATACCTCCATTTAGAAAACCAGGTTTATCCATTGTGTAATAAGGACCCTCCTATTTATTTATTCATTTACTAAACAGACTAGCAACCAGATATTTTGTTTTATTTTTAATTGAGGGATAACTGCTTTACAGTATTGTGTTGGTTTCTGCCAAACATCATCATGAATCAGCCATAGTAGCAACCAGATATGTTAACTTACAGATTGTATTTAACTCATTTAGGCAATTTTGGTATCAGAAAACAATGTGGTCCCAAATGACTAATGCTACTATCCACATTTCCCCCCTCAATGAATTCTGAAGCAGCCCTCAGTGTCTTTAACATAATTGTAGTGCCCTAAAGTGAAATACCAGAGAAGGCAATGGCAACCCACTCCAGTACTCTTGCCTGGAAAATCCCATGGATGGAGGAGCCTGGTGGGCTGCAGTCCATGAGGTCACTAGGAGTTGGACACAACTGAGCGACTTCATTTTCACTTTTCACTTTCATGCATTGGAGAAGGAAATGGCAACCCACTTCAGTGTTCTTGCCTGGAGAATCCCAGGGACGGGGGAGCCTGGTGAGCTGCCATCTGTGGGGTTGCACAGAGTTGGACACGACTGAAGTGAGTTAGCAGTTAGCAAAGTGAATACTTTCTCTGAGAACCCACAGAGGTGAAGGAGTTTCAATAATAAATAAACTGTTTCAATAATAAATAAACACAGTTTCTCCTGCCTTTGTACTGTTCTGCTGATAGAATTCGGAGAAGGCAATGGCAACCCACTCCAGTACTCCTCCCTGGAAAATCCCATGGACGGAGGAGCCTGATAGGCTGCAGTCCATGGGGTCGCGAAGATTTGGACACTTATTGAGCGACTTCACTTTCACTTTTCACTTTCATGCGTTGGAGAAGGTAATAGCAACCCACTCCAGTGTTCTTGCCTGGAGAATCCCAGGGACGGTGGAGCCTGGTGGGCTGCCGTCTATGGGGTCGCACAGAGTCAGACACAACTGAAGCGACTTAGCAGCAGCAGCAGCAGCAGCTGATAGAATTCCATGCTTCCCTTTCCAAAGAGAGGCCAACAGTACATCCTAGCTCCTAAAAGCAACTGACAGGATCATCAAGGGAGGTCCTAAAGCTACTTTTTTTTTCCCCCCCACAAGGAAAGCAAGCCACTGATGCAGAAAGGAGGATGTGGGGGGAGTTGTCAATTTAGGTTAGGAATAGAACTAGAAGTTGATCCTGGCAATGCTTTCTTTATACTCACTTTCATGACTTGACAAGGACAATTTTTGATCCTGAGATCCCATTTCAGAGAAGACACATAGTAAGTACTCAGTGAGTATATACTGAAGTGAAACATATACTGTATATACTGTAACACATATAAACTTATAAAGTGAAACACTGCTGCTGGAACTGATACAGTAATTCTGGAGGACAATTTGGCATTATCTAAAAATGCACACACCTTCACTAGTTAATTGCCCTGCTTTGGTTTTCCTTGTGGCTCAGCTAATAAAGAATCTGCCTGCAGTGTGAGAGACCTGGGTTCGATCACTGGGTTGGGAAGACCCCCTGGTGAAGGGAAAGGCTACCCACTCCAGTTGTGGCCTGGAGAATTCCATGGACTGTGTAGTCCATAGGATTGCAAAGAGTCAGACACAACTAGTGACTTTCACTTTACTTTCACCAAAAAAAAAGGTGAAAAGGTATGTCCAAGGATATTTACTGCAGCATTGTTTGTGACAGGGTAAATCTAGAAATAACCCAAATGTTAATAAATAGAAGGTAATTTAAATTATGACATGCCACCACTACTATATGGCTAATAAAGTAAGTTAGGATATATGTATTGATATGGGCAGATTTCTAAGATACATCATTAAGAAAAACGTACTGCACAATAGAACCCATAGGTGAGTACATATATGTGCTATGTGCATGTATATCTATATTGTACATATGTAAGTACAGATGTGTATGTATGTGTTTATATGTAGGTTTCCTGGTGGCTTAGTAGTAATCCACATGCCAATGCAGGAGACATGGATTCGATTCCTGGGTCAGGAAGATCCTCTGGAGAAGGAAATGGAAATCCACTCTAGTATTCTTGCCTGGGAAATCCCATGGACAGAGGAGCCTGGCAGGCTACAGTTCACGGGGTCACAAAGAGTCAGGCATGACTTAGTGACTAAGCAACAACAATGTACTTATGTATATTTATGCGTGTATTTGGAGTGTGTGTGTGTGTGTGTGTGTGTAGAACATTAGAGCATTTCTGGAAGGTTCTACAGAAACTTTAACCTAGTTACCTTTAAATAACACTTTAGAATCAGAGAACAGGAAGACTTATTTTCTCTTTATTGTTTTTTAAAATTTTGATCAATTTTAAAACAAAGTAAGCCTTCAGTCAATCCAGTTCAGTTCAGTGGCTCAGTCATGTCCAACTCTTTGCGACCCCATAAATCGCAGTAGCCAGGCCTCCCCGTCCATCACCAGCTCCCAGAGTTCACTCAGACTCACGTCCATTGAGTCCGTGATGCCATCCAGCCATCTCATCCTCAGTCGTCCCCTTCTCCCCCTGCCCCCAATCCCTCCCAGCATCAGAGTCTTTTCCAATGAGTCAACTCTTTGCATGAGGTGGCCAAAGTACTGGAGCTTCAGCTTTAGCATCATTCCTTCCAAAGAATCCCAGGGTTGATCTCCTTCAGAATGGACTGGTTGGATCTCCCGGCAGTCCAAGGGACTCTCAAGGGTCTTCTCCAACACCACAGTTCAAAAGCATCAATTCTTTGGCACTCAGCTTTCTTCACAGTCCAACTCTCACATCCATACATGACCACAGGAAAAACCATAGCCTTGACTAGATGGACCTTTGTTGGCAAAGTAATGTCCCTGCTTTTCAATATGCTATCTAGGTTGGTCATAACTTTCCTTCCAAGGAGTAAGTGCTACACTTTAAAAATGTTAATAATTCATTATTGCTTTCATATGGTTTCCACCATTTAGTTTTGTTTTTTTTTTTTAAATAAAGCCTGCAGCTTATTTTTACCATTTAAGTATACCTTGTAACTAATACAGAAGTCTCTTAAACCATCCACAGCTATTGTGGTAAGTGAGAAACTGCAGAAGTGGAAGCAGCAGTTCACATAAATTGTTCACAAAGTCTCTACTTTCAATGTGCTGAACATGGTAAATATACCAAAACTATTAGAAATTAACAAATCATATTAGAGCTATGTAAATTAAGGTAAAAACTGGAAAACCACATTCAGTACACACAGAAGAGCATGTGTGTGTGGTGTGTGTGTGTGCATGCGAGCTCAGTCATGCCTGACTCTTCGGTACCCCATGGACTATATATAGCCCAGCAGGCTCCTCTGTCCATGGAATTTTCCAAGCAAGAATACTGGAATGGGTTGCCATTTCCGATTCCATGGAATCTTCCCAACCCAGGTATCGAACCTGCATTTCTTGCATCTCCTATATCAGCAGGCAGATTATTTTACTACTAGCACCATCTGACCCCACATCAGTACTCTTGCCTGGAAAATCCCATGGATGGAGGAGCCTGGTGGGCTGCAATCCATGGGGTCACTAAGAGTCTGACACGACTGAGAGACTTCATTTTCATGCACTGGAGAAGGAAATGGCAACCCATTCCATTGTTCTTGCCTGGAGAATCCCAGGGATGGGGGAGCCTGGTGGCCTCCGTCTATGGGGTTGCACAGAGTCAGACATGACTGAAGTGACTTAGCAGCAACAGCAGCACCATCGGGGAAGCTACAACCCCCCCCCCCCAAATAAACATCTCTTCCTAGTCCTTGAGTCTGTTGTGTTATTATTTTTTGGACTTAGAGAAGGTGGAGGAAGCAGATAAACAAGTACTGCTGCTGCTGCTGCTGCTGCTGCTGCTGCTGCTGCTAAGTCGCTTCAGTCGTGTCCGACTCTGTGCGACCCCATGGACGGCAGCCCACAGGCTCCCCCGTCCCTGGGATTCTCCAGGCAAGAACACTGGAGTGGGTTGCCATTTCCTTCTCCAATGCAGGAAAGTGAAAAGTGAAAGGGAAGTCGCTCAGTCGTGTCCGACTCTTAGCGACCCCATGGACTGCAGCCTACCAGGCTCCTGCACCCATGGGATTTTCCAGGCAAGAGTACTGGAGTGGGTTGCCATTGCCTTCTCCACAAGTACTGCTACTAAATCAGAAATCATAAGCCTCAGAAGCCTTGAATATACATAAAAATTAAAAACCAATAAACTGGATCTAAGAACTCTAAATGATGTTTCACCAAATAAAAAGTCAGAAAGCTGAAAATGCGTCTTTTTGGGAAGAATACTTAAAATGGGGAGAGAAAATGCAGAGAGGGACAGCTGAAGAGAAATTTCCCTTAGTCACTTTCACATCAGTAACCAGAAAGTGAAGACCATGGCATAAAATCAATATTTTCAACTTCCGAAGGCTAGGAAGAACACTTCATTAAGAAAATATAGCATTAAAGTTCATTTTCTCACTATGCCAGTCTCCCAAATAGTCCTACTGTTTTCTTACAAATTCAAGAGAAAAATTTCCTGTGGTACTCATTTATTAAAACCCCAGAATGTTCTTGACACTGCCATTTTTATGTGTCTATTGTTCTCCTAACTCCAGGAAGTCTCTGAAAGCCAGACATAATGACTGTTGTGACAGTTTTCAGTAACAAGAAGTGAAGTTTCCTGTCAAAAGAAGTGCTCTTCCATTTTGATCATATGCTAAAGAAGATGCTTCAACAAGCACCTTCACAGAAAGAGCAGATTCTCTGAGACCCTGAAAATGTACTATACAAGTGAAAGAATGAATCAAAATCAAAATGACAGATAAGTTTGTGGGAGTTTTTTCCTTTCAGCTAGAGCAATGTGATTTATTTCCCAAGTAGTATTGATTTTCTGGGCATAGAACTGGTTTTTTACTGGGTTTCCCTGGTGGCTCAGATGTTAAAGCATCTGCCTGCAATGCAGGAGACCTGGGTTAGATTCCTGGGTCAGAAGATCCCCTGAAGAAGGAAATGGCAATCCACTCCAGCACTCTTGCCTGGAAAATCCCATGGACAGAGGAGCCTGATAGGCTACAGTCCATGGGGTCACAAAGAGTCGGACAACTGAACGACCACTTTTTCACTTTCATTCTAGAACTGTTAAAGGGAGGTTCCAGATGTTAATTCAACAAAGGGGCAGAAAAACAGCTGGAAGTTGGTACTAGCTCCTCAACCAAATGCAGGGGATATGAAACACATTACATTATAATGCTCTCCCAATAACTGCTTAAAGTCACCGAGAATCCAAATCTCCCATGACAAGTGAGAGGTCTTCAGCAGGGCTTTGGTCAGATGAGCAGAAAGGAGGAGGACGTGTCTTGGACCAGGATTCAGAAGCCCTGGTTAAGTACTACAGTCCTGGACCTGCACCACGGAAAGCAGAGACAGTCTCATACGCCTCACTTCTCCCATGTAAATGAATGGGGACAGGTGTAACAGATCAAGTGAGGTGGAAACGATCTGAAAAAATTGGGGAAGATGCCAAGTGGCCTTACTATTAGAAAGAGCAAGGGTTTCTCTGTGTGAAACTGTCAAACACAAGTGTGTTCCTGCATGACTCAGTTTCCTTATCCGTAAAATCAAAATTATAATAACACTCCACAGATACTCTGAGAATTAAATGAAAGAACATATGAGATATTCTTAGAAGAGTGTCTGGCATAGACAGAGCAAATGCTCAAAAATTAGTATAATCTTTAGTACAAAACTGCTTTATTTATTTAGAACTGTGGATCCCTAGTACTGGAGAGTCCCTAGATGTTACATAATCATTGCATAAAGTGAAAAATTGGGATACATTAAGAAGGAATAAGCTGCTGCTCATAGCATCTGCCTTGTAACTAGTGGTGCAGTTAGGCTCAAAGGAATAACCACAGAAGGATGGTTGAGATTGGACTTGGACCAAGCACACAGCAGCTCTGAGTATAGTGAAAGGCAAATCTCTCTACTAAAGGTTAAATGGTTTGTACACTAAATATGACATGCATGGGGGCAGAGAGTCTGTCTCTTCCCTATGCCTGACTGGTTCCAAAGTTCTTGTTATTGTTCAGTTGCTCAGCTGTGTCCAACTCTTGGTGACCCCACAGACTGCAGCATGCCAGGCTTCCCTGTCCTTTACCATCTCCCAGAAATTGTTCAAATTCATGTCCACTGAATCAGAGATACCATCCAACCATCTCATCTTTTGTCATCCCTTCTTCTTCTGCCTTCAATCTTTTCCAGCATCAGGGTCTTTTCTAATAAGTTGGCTCTTCACATTAGATGGCCAAACTATTGGAGCTTCAGTTTCAGTATCAGTCCTTCTAATGAATATTCAGGATTAATTTCCTGTAGGAATGACTGGTTTGATCTCCTTGCAGTGCAAGGGACTCTCAAGAGTCTTTTCTAACACCATAGTTCAAAAGCATGAATTCTTTAGCGTTCAGACTTCTTTATGGTCCAACTCTCACATCCATACATGACTACTGGAAAAACCATGGCTTTGACTATATGAACCTATGGCAACCCACTCCAGTGTTCTTGCCTGGAGAATCCCAGGGATGGTGGAGTCTGGTGGGCTGCCATCTGTGGGGTGGCACAGAGTTGGACATGACTGAAGCGACTTAGCAGCAGCAGCAGCAGCATACGAACCTCAGCAAAGTAATGTCTCTACTTTTTAATGTGGTTCCACAGTAGGTTCCCCCCAAATATTTGAAAGATGGGCAAAGGGGAGATGGGATGAACAGGTAGTGCTTTCAACACAATCCTCTTACAGAGTGTCTATCATAATATAGGCTGTTCAACACGAAGACAGTCTATATGAAAGAAAAAGGAAAGTCCCAAAGATGTATGTTTTCTTATACCTTCATTCATTAAGTATTTACTCAATGATCACTATAGGTAAGGCACAAGGCAGAAGTTGTTTTATGAGTAAAGGTTTGTGTATGTAATTACAGAAATCTAACCAACTTTTCATAGGAAGAAGCTGGCCTCCTATTTGGACTAGAGTTTAGTCATAGAGGACATAAATAATTATCAGTCTCTCTAATTGGCTTCTACAGGACACTCTTCTCGGTACCCAAACTTCAGCAGTGCCATTTAAGTGTCAAGACATTTGTATTAATATCTAAGGAAACCAAAGGAAACTGAAAGTCTTATTCAAAGGATGTAATTGTACCAGACAGTTTCCAAGGGATTTAGAAGCATGTAATTAATTACAATAATACCTTACAACAAATTCATCCTGATGGAAGGAAGATCTGGGTGACAATACTGAATTACAGATGAGTTTTAAAGAAGAAGAGTTTTATTAGAGTAATTCAAATTAAATGCTAATAAAATATTACCAAGTAGAAATCCTCATGGGACTACTTTAATGACTAGAATCACTCATAATCAGTATGTAGTTAGGATACAAATAGATGCAAGTAAGGCATTTGAAAAATAGCCCTTTCTCTTAAGCAGGTTAGTATGTTTCCTAGCAAACTTATTTACACTTTTCATTTGCTTGGTGGGTCCCTTCTCCATAGATAAAGTAAACTTCAGATTTGCCTCAAAAATATTATTAAAGACCATGAATCAATGGGCTACAAATGGATGACATTGCTGGAGAGAGATCCAGGGCTCTGTCAGATGGTTGCAGCCAACTACATCTCTAGTTATTTTTAAATGTGGGTTTATACTCCTCTGTTCATGTACATTACCACAAGAGGCTCTGTCCATGCATGCAAAGCAGGAAAGAACTGAATCAATCAGTGTACTGAAAGGAGCAGGAGAGTAGGTGGAGGGGTGTACCTACCCTTTTCCTCTTCTTGTCTCTGTTATTTTCCTTTCTTCCCCTATCTGGTATTCTTGGATACACTCTGTCAGCTTGTGCAAACTGAGGAGCCTGAGGAGCCTGACAGCCTAGACTCAGGAAAGACACACGTGCAAACATGTTTTGCAGCCTGTGCAGAATGATCAGACCTTGGTGAATGAGTTAGTACATGTCCAAAGCACTCCAGAAGCTGCAAAGAATGATCCATGTTACTCATCTGATACAACCACTGGTGAGACAAGAAAGGCAACCTCTCCATTTTACAAGTAGGAGAGGTTACTGATGCAATCAAGGCCACACTGTTAGAAATGATCCCACTGTCAAGTCCAATCCTCTCACTCTTGGTCTGCGGCAGTGGCCCAACATCACACTGCCTAGAACTTAACAAACTTTTTTTTTTTTTTTAACACACCCCTATGGTAAACTGACAAGCCCTAGCATTGATCTCTTATATCCAGAGGAAACAGAATCCTGGGTGGGGAAGGATTCATAACACTCAGCCTCACTGTGATTTCACAAGGAACTTATTATGTTCTGGAACAGCCACTTTTCAGATGTTAAGCAGTTTTACCTGCATCTGTTCTCCTGCTAGTGAAAAACATGGTTTGGGGGCAATGTCCAAAGAAAATTACCTATTGTTCTAAAGTTTGCATCTGTGCTAAGTCTCTTGAGTCATGTCCAGGTCTTTGAGATCCCATGGAGGAGTCTGCCAGGCTCCTCTGTCCATGAGATTCTCCAGGCAAAAATACTGGGGTGGGATGCCATCTCCTTCTCCAGGGAATGTTTCTGACCCAGGGATTGAACCCCATCTCTTATGTCTCCTGCACTGGCAGGCAGGTTCTTTACTACTAGTACCACCTGGGGAGCGCTTCTTACTAAAGTTGAGATACCAAATGGGGGCAGGAGTGGCTTAGGCTTGTAGGTCTTTCATTTGAGAGGCAACTAAACATTTTGAAACATAAAATTTAACATAAATGCTTCTAAATTACCTCCAAGATAGCATAGTAGAAAGACATGCGCTGATCTTCTGCAGCAGTATCAAGATTGCAACTAGCTGCTGAACAACCAGAGACAGAAGAATGTTGGATCCTACCAAAAAAAGATACCCTGCATCCAAGGACAAAGGATAAACCCAAACAAGACAGTACGAAGGGCGAAACTGTGTTTAGAATCAAACCTCAGATCTGCCAGAGATGCTCAGAGGGTGCAAACGAAATCTTGTGCACACAAGAACTCAGGGAAAGGAGCAGTGACCCTCAGAAGAGACTGAATTAGACCTGCCTTTGAGTGTCTGAATGTCTCCTGCAGAGGCATGGGTCAGCAGTGACCTGCCATGGGAACTTGGGCTCTGGTTTCAGCAGATCTAGGAAGCGCTTAGAGTTCATTGGAGGAGGTCGCCATTATAGAGCCACCAAGCAGACGGCCCACAAATTGGAGAACAATTATAGCAAAGAAGTTTTTGCACTGTTGCAAAAGTTCTAGGGCCCACAACAGATTTCCCAAGCTGGAGATCTGGCAAGGGACTGAGCCCCCCAGAAAAACAGATTCTTGGAGGATGAAACAAACCTTGTAGGCACAAGGTCCAGGAGAAGGGAGCAGTGATCCCACAAGAGACTGAGCCAGACTTGCCTGTGAATGTCCAGGAGTCTCCAGTGGAGGCATGGGTCCATAGTGGCCTGCTGTGGGGTCAGGGGCACTGACTACAACAGTCCTGGGAGCCACGGCATGCTGGCATAAGTTCTTTGAAGGAGGTTGCCATTACTGCCATTACCCCTACCATAATTTGATCTCAGGCCAAACTACAGGGAGGGAACATAGCCCTACACATCAGAAGAAAATTGGATTAAAGATTTACTGAAAATGGCCCAGCCCACCAGAGCAGACCAAAAACCAATGAACACACAGCCAGGTACTCCCACTAAAAAGCTTCCACAAGCCTCTTATCCTCATCTATCAGAGGCCAGACAGAATGAAAACACAATCACAGAAAATGAACCAAACTGATCACATGGATCACAGCCTTGTGTAGCTCAATGAAACTATGAGCCATGCAATATAGGGCCACCCAAGATGGACAGGTCATGGTGGAGAGTTCTGACAATATGTGGTCCACTGGAGAGGGGAATGGCAAACCACTTCAGTATTCTTGCCTTGAGAACCCCATGAATAGTACAAAAAGGCAAAAAGATATGACACTAAAAGATGAACTGCCTAGGTTGGTAGGTGCCCAATATCCTACTGGAGAAGAGCGGAGAAACAGCTCCAGAAGGAAAGAAGAGGCTGAGCCAAACTGGAAACAATGCCCAGTTGTGGATGCATCTGGTGGTGAAAGTAAAGTCTGATGCTGTAATGAACAATACTGCATAGGAACCTGGAGTGTTAGGTCTATGAATCAATGTAAATCAGAAGTGGTCAAAAGGAGATGGCAGAGTGAACATCGACATTCTAGGATTCAGTGAACAAAAATGGACCAGAATGGGTAAATTTAATTCAGATGACCATTATATTTACTACTGTGGACAAGAATCCCTTAGAAGAAATGGAGTAGCGCTCATAGTTAATAAGAGTTCAAAATGCTGTTCTTGGGTGCAATCTCAAAAACAACACAATGATCTCTGTTTGTTTCCAAGGCAACCCATTCAATATCACTGTAATACAAGACTATGCCCCAACCACTAATGTCAAAGAAGCTGAAGTTGAATGGTTCTATGAAGACCTACAAGACTTTCTAGAACAACAACAACAACAAAAGATGTCCTTTTCATTACATGGGACTGAAACTGCAGCCATGAAATTAAAAGATGCTTACTCCTTGGAAGAAAAGTTCTGACCAACCTAGATAGCATATTCAAAAGCAGAGATATTATTTTGACGACTAAGGTCCGTTTAGTCAAGGCTATGGTTTTTCCTGTGGTCATGTATGGATGTGAGAGTTGAACTGTGAAGAAGGCTGAGGGCTGAAGAATTGATGCTTTTGAACTGTGGTGTTGGAGAAGACCTTGAGAGTCCCTTGGACTGCAAGGAAATCCAACCAGTCCATTCTGAAGGAGATTAGCCCTGGGATTTCTTTGGAAGGAATGATGCTAAAACTGAAGCTCCAGTACTTTGGCCACCTCATACGAAGAGTTGACTCATTGGAAGACTCTGATGCTGGGAGGGATTGGGGGCAGGAGGAGAAGGGGACGATCGAGGATGAGATGGCTGGATGGCATTGCTGACTCGATGGACGTGAGTCTGACTGAACTCCGGGAGTTGGTGATGGACAGGGAGGCCTGGAGTGCTGCGATTCATGGGGTCACAAAGAGCCGGACATGACTGAGTGACTGAACTGAACTGAACTGAAACACAAAAGCAGGAAGTCAAGAGACACCTGGAATAAAAGGCAAGTTTGGCCTTGAGTACAAAATGAAGCAGGGCAAAGGCTAACAGAGTTTTGCCAAGAGAATGCACTGGTCATAGCAAACACCCTCTTCCCAAAACACAAAAGATGACTCTACACATGAACATCACCAGACGGTCAATACGGAAATCGGATTGATTATATGCTTTGCATCCAAAGAGGAAAAAGTTCTATACAGTCAGCAAAAACAAGACTGGGGGCTGACTGTGGCTCAGATCATGAACTCCTTATTGCCAAATTCAGACTTAAATTGAAGAAAGTAGGGAAAGCACTAGGCAATTAAGGTATGATCTAAATCAAATCCTTTATGCTATACAATGGAAGTGACAAATAGATTCAAGGAATTAGATCTGACAGAATACCTGAAGAACGATGGACAGAGGTTTGTGACACTGTATAAAAAGTGGTGATCAAAATCATCCCCAAGGGAAAAAAAATGCAAAAAGGCAAATGGTTGTCTGCGAGGTCCTTACAAATAACTGAGAAAAGAAGAGTAGCGAAAGCCAAAGGAGAAAAGGAAAGATATATCCATGCGAATATAGAGTTCCAAAGAGAGCAAGGGGAGATAAGAAAGCCCTCCTAAGTGACCAATGGAAAGAACCCAAGGAAAACAATAGCATGGAAAGACCACAGACTGCTTCAAGAAAATTAGAGATAGCAAGGGAACACTTCAGGCAAAGATGGGTACAACACAGGACAGAAACGGTATAGACCTAACAGAAGCAGAAGAGGTGGCAGGAATACACAGAAGAACTATACAAAAATGATCTTAATGACCCAGATAACCACGACGGTGTGATCACTCACCTAGAGCCAGAAATCGTGGGGTGCAAAGTCAAGCAGGCCTTAGGAAGCATCACTACAAACAAAGCTAGTGGAAGTGATGGAATTCCAGTTGAGTTATTTAAATCCTAAAATATGTTACTCTTAAAATACTGTGCTCAATATGCCAGCAAATTTGGAAAACTCAGCAGTAGCCACAGGACTAGAAAAGGTCAGTTTTCATTCCAACCCCAAAAGAGGGCCAAAGAATGTTCAAACTACTACACTATTGCACTCATTTCAGTTCAGTTCAGTTCAGTCATTCAGCCGTGTCCAACTCTTTGCGACCCCATTAATCGCAGCACGCCAGGCCTCCCTGTCCATCACCATCTCCTGGAGTTCACTCAGAGTCGCGTCCATCAAGTCAGTGATGCCACCCAGCCATCTCATCCTCGGTCGTTCCCCTCTCCTCCTGCCCCCAATCCCTCCCAGCATCAGAGTCTTTTCCAAGGAGTCAACTCTTTGCATGAGGTGGCCAAAGTACTGGAGTTTCAGCTTTAGCATCATTCCTTCCAAAGAAATCCCAGGACTGATCTCCTTCAGAATGGACTGGTTGGATCTCCTTGCAGTCCAAGGGATTCTCAAGAGTCTTCACATGCTAGCAAAGTGCTCAAAATTCTCTAAGCCAGGCTTCAACAGTATGTAAACCAAGAACAAAAAATGAAGATAATGGCATCCGGTCCTATCACTTCATGGCAAATAGATGGGGAAACAATGGAAACAGTGACAGATTTTCTTTTCTTGGGCTCCAAAATCACTGCAGATGATGACGGAAGCCACAAAATTAAGAGATGCTTGCTCTTTGGAAGAAAAGCTATGAAAACCTAGACAGCATATTAAAAAACAGAGACATTACTTTGCCCACTAACTCCATATAATCAAAGCTATGGTTTTTCCAGCAGTCGTGTATGGACGTGACAGTTGGACCATAAAGAAGGCTGAACACCAAAGAATTAATGCTTTTAAGCTGTGGTGTTGGAGAAGACTCTTGAGAGTTCCTTCGACTGCAAGGAAATCAAACCAGTCAATCCTAGATGTAATCAATCCTGAATATTCATTGGAAGGACTGATGCTGATGCTGAAACTCTAAAACTTTGGCCACCTCATTCAGAGTTGACTCATTAGAAAAGACCCTGATGCTGGGAAAGATTGCAGGCAGGTGGAGAAGGGGACGACAGAGGATGAGATGGTTGGATGGCATCACTGACTGAATTGACATGAGGTTAGCAAGCTCTGGGAGATAGTGAAGGTCAGGGAAGCCTGGCATGTTGCAGTCCATGAGGTCACAGAGAGTCAGACAGGACTGAGCGACTGAACAACACTCCCTTCTTTTTGGAAAAACTTATTCCATTTAATATTCATGGTACTCTATAACCACAAATACTATATTACCATGGGAGGATGATTTTTTCATTGGAGGCATATCAAAAATCTGATAAAATTTTATTAATTTAGGTTTGGGGAAATCTCAGAATTGGGAAGTCTTTAAACAGTCTTGATATTATAACATTGAGTGTTTCCCACATTTGCACGGCACCAGAGTCTCAACGGGCTTATAGTCAGCAGAGTGTGACAACCACTATCAACCAACCTCACAGACTAAGAAACCTGGTGAGTAGCCAGTAGCCTGTTAAGTCCATGCTGCTCTTCTCCCAGAAAAGCTTAATGATAAATTCTAAAGAAGAGTAGTTTTAAAATAACTACTCCTTCCTAGCTGGGGGGTGGGATGGGGGGAACTTTTGCAGGCTGAGAGTTGCAAACTTCACATGTTTACTGCTTACTCTAAGGAGTAGCCAAAACTGTTCAAGTGAGAAAGTAGCCAGCAACATGGATTTCCAAGACACACTTTGAGAACTGTAGAGATTTATTGAAACTCCTTATAACTTTGGTTGTTTTTCCAAATCCAGTGCACTGAATCCAGCCTCACAAATCTTTGTTTAGCATTTATTATTAAGGGCAAGGCATTGGTGCCTGCTACCTTCTGACTCTGGATTCACAGTAAGACTGGACAACTTAGTCACAAGCAAACAGACACAGATACACACACACAGAGCAAATGCTACAAGTGAACCTGTTGAGAACATCATTAGGAAGGATCTGTGAGGTCAGCAATGATTACCATAGCAACAACGGCCAATGGAAACTCCATCATTGCTGCCAGTGCAATGATTTGAGATCTCAGTCTCCTCTGGGAGGTTTATGTTGGCTTTTTTAAGAGGCCAGGATAGACTTTGGTCTGCTTTTGTCCCTGGGAGAGAAGAATGAACTCTTTATTAAAGGTTGCTCATGGCAGTGGTACCCTACTCCAGTACTCTTCCCTGGAAAATCCCATGGACAGAGGAGCCTGGTGGGCTGCAGTCCATGGGGTCACTAAGAGTCAGACACGACTGAGCGACTTCATTTTCACGTTTTACCTTCATGCATTGGAGAAGGAAATGGCAACCCACTCCAGTGTTCTTGCCTGGAGAACCCCAGAGACGGGGGAGCCTGGTGGGCTGCCGTCTATGGGGTCACACAGAGTCGGACACGACTGAAGTGACTTAGCAGCAGCAGCAGCATAGTCCACATGTAAAACTGAAACTAAAGGTTCAGGACTCTATTATTCACTAATTTGCTTGTTTTTGAAGAGTCATCAAAAATTGTTCAGGGAGTTCCCTGGTGGTCTAGTGGTTAGGATTCAACACTGTCACTCCCGTGGCCTAGGTTTGATCCATGTTGGGGAACTGAGATCCTGCAAGGCATGTGCTCAGCTCTAGCCTATTAAAAGCCATCCAGTCTCACTGGGAAGGTTCTCTGCTACATTAGACCAAGTTGTGCCATTTGGAATCAATGCTCATCTGATACCGTGATCCAAACTTAGAGCAACTGTCAGCCTGTGAAATGATCTGAATGCACTTAAATTATCTCTAACAATCAAGGCAAAATAAGTACTATTTGAGTTAAAAGCATATGCAGATATATTTTCCTTTGAATGTACTAGCATCTCACGGTTGAATACTAAGAATGTTTAGTAAATATGCTGAACATAAGTCAGTTTAAAATTTGAATTTGATGATATGGTATTCACCCTGAAAACAGAATGTCTTAGAATTAGAAGGCATTTTAGAGATAACTTAGTACATCTCCATAGCTAGGATATGAAAAAAAAAAAAAAGTACATTTCATTTACTGAGTAGATAAATATGTGTGATAAACATAAAATACACATATACATATACACATACAAAATACTAGAAGAACGTTCACTGAAGTTTTAACAGTTATCTGTAAACAGAATTACACATAATTTTATTTTCGTGTTTTGACTTGTATTTTCTGACTTTCTTTCTTTACAAGGAGTTGAATTTATTGTTACCCTATTTATGGCACATTATTATCATTGTTCTTGCAAGGTTCTCTTTTGCTTTATTTATTATTTCCCTTTTTATCTCCTCACTTCTCTCTCTCATCTCTCACACAACCAACTCTGACAGGTTTAACTGGTACCTCTTCTGTATCTCCTTTCATTTCTACTAAGACTATAGGCTTGAAAGCAGATAGCCTCATTTTGTGCACTTACAGAAATGAGTATCATTTTGTGGGCATGTAATTTAACTTGTACTGAATCTCATTTTTCTTACTCTTTACATTTGGCACTATGCCCTTAAGATCCAGTCATGTTGATAAATGTTCGTCTAATCAATTTTTTCTAACAGATGCACAATACTCCTTTATGCTCTTTCAACTAAATTTGAACTAACCACTTTGTTAGTGGAGGACAACCAGTTTACCTCCAAGTCCCTCTTCAGTTCAGTTCAGTTCAGTGACTCAATAGTGTCTGACTTTTTGAGACTCCATAGACTGCAGCATGCCAGGCTTCCCTGTCCATCACCAACTCCCAGAGCTTCTCAAACTCATGTCCATTGAGTCAGTGATGCCATCCAACCATCTCATCCTCTGTCGTCCCTTCTCCTCCTGCCTTCAATCTTTCCCAGCATCAGGGTCTTTTCTAATGAGTTGGCTCTTCACATCAGGTGGCCAAAGTATTGGAGTTTCAGCTTCAGCATCTGTCTGTCCAGTGAGCAGTCAGGACTGATTTCCTTTAGGATTGACTGGTTGGATCTCCATGCAGTCCAAGGGACTTTCAAGAGTCTTCTCCAACACCATAGTTCAAAAGCATCAATTCTTCGGCAGTAAGACTCCCTCTTACCATCACAATAACCTTGCGTGAATACACTCACATCCTAGTATGGTACTTTACATACACACAATGCAGGAGACATAAGAGACGTAGGTTCAATCACTGGGTAGGGAAAATAACCTGGAGGAGGGCATGACAACCCACTCTAGCATTCTTGCCTGGGAATACTGGAGGAGCCTGGCAGGCTACAGTCTATAGGGTTGCACAGAGTTGGACATGACTGAAGCAACTTAGCATGCACAAACGCATACATACACACATATATGCTGCTGCTGCTGCTAAGTCTCTTCAGTCGTGTCCGACTCTGTGTGGCCCCATAGATGGCAGCCCACCAGACTCCCCGTCCCTGGGATTCTCCAGGCAAGAACACTGGAGTGTGTTGCCATTTCCTTCTCCAATGCATGAAAGTGAAAAGTGAAAGTGAAGTTGCTCAGTCGTGTCTGACTCTTAGTGACCCCATGGACTGCAGCCCACCAGGCTCCTCCGTCCATGGGACTTTCCAGAGTACTGGAGTGGGGTGCCATTGCCTTTTCTACACACATATATACATAAGGGTTATGTGTATATGTGTGTATATGCACACACGTGTGCATGCATATATATATGCATGTGTTTATATATACATACATGTATATTATATGTATGTATGTGTGTATGTGTATATATATAAAACAAAGACATTTTCATACATCTCCAGAGAAGAATTTCTGGGTTATGCGTGTGAGTGGCCTAATTCAAACAGGTAGTGTCACAGGCTCTCCAAAATGGTAGCACCAGTCTATCTCCTATTAACAATGCATGAAGGTCCCCAAAGTCCCAGAAACACTGGGCATAACTGAGATCTCTAAAATGCTATCCATGCCATTATTGATTTAATTTGCATTTCTCTCATCACTTGTGACTTGGAGTATCTTTCCCAATACTTTGATAGCCTGTTGAGTTTCCTCCTCTTTAACTACCTTTTCTAATCCTTTGCCCAAATTTTCTACAAATAACATGTATCACTTTAAAAATAATCTCCTGCCTTCAGTGAAATCAGCTGAATAAGACAGGCATGAGAGGCAACTAGAAAACCCAAACGTGAGAACAGATGGCAGTTAATCCATCTTCTGAAAATAGCAGTGACTCAGCAGTCAACAGAGTTTGATAACTGCACAACAGTGATAACAGGGACCGCAGCAACGGCTGATGTTATGTGAAACACACCTACTGCTGTGGTCCCTGGCTTGTAGTAGATGCTCATTAAACATGACTTCCCTCCCTTATCTTCTTGGATTAGCACAACAAATCTGTGGAAAGGAAAATTGTGTATTATTTTTAGTCCCCTTTAATGGAGAACAAAACTGCCTGGATGGATGCCCTGATAAGTGTGAGAAGCATGACTAAAGCAGGTGCTTCCAGCTCCTCCTTTCATTTCTACTAGGAGAGCAAGCTTGAAAGCCTGGACACAAGTGGAGGCTTCCATCTCCTCAGCTTACCAGCATGTGGCCTTAGGCAAGTCAAGCCACTTTTTGAACTTCAGTTTACCCGCATCACATGAATAATGATGGCATTTTCCTCAAGATGTTGCATTGAGGATTAAATGAATGATTTCCTGTGAGCCATGCAGAATAGTGCCTGACACCCAGTAAGTGCTTAGTGAATATTAGCACTTAGTGAACGTTAGCTTGTGTTTGGAGTATGGAGACTATACTAAACTGACACCATAAATGGTTTTTCATAAACACTCTCCAATTATAAGTTTTTAAGATTTATTTTGAAGGATTAAAGGCAACATAGCATACAAACACTTTATATTTGAAATGCTGTATTTCATTCTAAACATTTTTCATAATACACCTTTTTCCAATTTGGCTTTAAAAAATTATCTTGAGGAGGTAAACATTTTTGCTTGAAATTTTCTGGAGGGTTTCTTTTTTTAGGTCTTCATATCTCTAGTAACACATTCAAGGACTGACTAGATAGAACTGTTGGAAAATAGGCCTCCATAAGGAGTAGGCTAGCACTTCTGTCCTCCTTGTACAAGGAAATTCTTACTCATATTTCTATCCACGAGGTAAGAAAGGATGTCAACTAAAGCAAAGCAATTAGTGGTAGCCATGGCCTAAATAAAAACAGCCTTCATTTTTCTCAGATTTAACATATAAAATAAAATTGAAGTGGGTAAAGCAGGGGAATCAAATCAAGCACGTGTTACAAATACTAGGGTTAAGGGAACAGCAGCAACAGAATGAGAGCTCTTGGATTCTTATGTAAGTGGTCAGAACTCACTGAATTACAAAAATCAGCATCATGGTATAAGAAGAGCTAGTGTCTTAAGTCCTGGTTCCTTTATAACAAGACAGGATCTGATGGCTTATTATGTCTCTTCTATGGGACTCAAATTCCTTATTGTAAGATGAAGCATAGGACAAAAATATCCTTTCTCTTCACATTTTCTTCCAGCCCTAAATCCTAGGACCTACATTTAAATTTTTAAAAATTTCCTACATATTTATAATGATACTACCTTTCCCAGCAGATATAACACTATGTTAATGAAAGTAAAAGTGTTAGTTAGTTAGTCGTGTCTGACTCTTTGCAACCCCATGGACTGTAGTACACCAGGCTCCTCTGTCCATGGAATTCTCCAGGCAAGAATACTGGAGTGGGTTGCCATTCCCTTCTCCAGGGGATCTTCCCGACCCAGGGACTGAACCTGGGTCTCCTGCATTGCAGGCGGATTCTTTACCATCTAGGCCACCACAAGTGGTTCAACTCTTCTCTCTAATTGAATGCACACATGAGAATCCAGATGCTACATCTAATTGGATGAGAGATGTAGCACTTGAAGAAAATGACCAGATACTCCTTCCAAAAGCTCTGCCTTATCTATGCTTTTGCCAGACAGGGCTCCCATGCAAATGTAGGCTCAAAGATATGAAGCTGCTTCTTTCTCCATGTGAATTTTCCCTTTTTCCCAAGATGGATCTGAAAAGGATAAAACACCCAGTATACCCCAGAATTGACCATCACAAATACTGTGCATGCAATTGTCAAGAAGTGTCTAATACACACAGTCATATCCTGAAATCAATAAATGTGACCCTGGGAAATGCTCTGAGAGCTAGAACAAATGAGTACACACACTTCACCAAACAACACAGGGCCACTTCAACAGGTACTTCTGTGGGCCATCAGTCAAAGAAAATCACCAGGGAGAAAACAAACAACATTCAGTCATCAGTGACTCTGAGCCACGTGGCTTGGCTCAAAGGTTGTGGTGGGGTGGGAGATGGAGTGGGAACAGATCACCTTAACAAAGCCATTTGGCTACATGGGAAATTTTTATGTGGCTTCCCCCAAAATGTAACATCCATTAAAATGAGGGGGATTTACTCATTACTTAATTTTTTACATATTCAGTTAGAGCTGGATATGGAACAACAGATTGGTGCAAACTGGAAAAGGAGTACATCAAGGCTATATATTGTCACCCTGCTTATTTAACTTATGTGCAGAGTACATTATATAAAATGCTGGGCTGGATGACTCATAAGCTAGAATCAAGACTGCCAAGAGAAATATCAACAACCTCAGATATGCAAATGATACCACTTTAATGGCAGAAAGTGAAGAGGAACTAAAGAGCCTCTTGATGAAGGTGAAAGAGGAGAGTGAAAAAGCTGGTTTAAAACTCAACATTCAAAAATCAAAGATCATGGCATCTGGTCATTGGATGGACTGGTGCTGAAGCTGAAGCTCAAATACTTTGGCCACCTGATGCAAAGAACTGACTCCTTAGAAAAGACCCTATGCTAGGAAAGATTGAGGGCAAAAGAAGAAAGAGGAGACAGAGGATGAGATGGTTGGATGGCAACACCGGCTCAATGAGTTTGAGCAAACCCCAGAGAAAGTGAAGGACATGGAAGCCTGGCGTGCCGCAGTTCATGGGGTCACAGAGTAGGACATGACTTAGGGACTGAACAACAACAACAAAATTTTATAAGAGATAGGAAATAAAATATGTATAAAAGAGGCATTTTCACATGCCCCTCATCTCACAGATGGCCATCAAGTATTCTAATAAGGGAAACAGGGAATCATCTGAGAACTGACCTAAAGTCAGTTGTGCTATAATGCTTCTTTGAAAACAAAAATTTGTTGCAATGCAATTGATATACTAGGGAACCATTAGAGCATAATGCAAATTTTGTGTTTGCTTGTGAACAATTTCAACCATGAGAAACACTAGGAGACAGCAGAAAACCACACACAGCTGAACCCAAGCACCCTCACAAGCATGCATGTACCTCCAACACCCACCAGCTGCCTGGCTCACCCGGTGATAATGTACCACCCAGCCACATCTGCTGTTACAATTTCCTTTCAGTTTCCAAGCAACCCTCCTTTACTACTCACAATAATTTACAAGCTGCAACCTTTCCAACACCCACTTCCACAAGTAAACTTAAAAACAAGTGATTTTATATTTCCCAGCCATTTAGTTCCTGGTTGGGGGGGGGATACCTACAAAGATCAATCATTCCTCCTTATCATCATTCTTCCTGTAACCCAGTTCCTTGTTCCCTACAGCCTTCAACAGCAGACACCAGAATTTTTTTTTTTGTTTGTTTTTTTTTGGTTTGTTCCCCTGCTCTACCTCTCAGTAGAAAAAGAGCTGTTTTCTATAGGAAAGGAAAATACCTGCACTGCTATTAATGTGGACAAAGTACATAAACTCTCACTGCAGACATACTCTCAAAGCCTTCAGGTCTTGTTCTTGTTTTCCAACAGAGTGGATCTGTCGATACAGACCTGCCAACCATCTCCCCAGATTAAACGATGCCCTAAATTTCTTTATGGTGAAGTACTAGAGAGGATATGGGGAGGGAAGGGTAGCAAAGGCAGTTTCATCTCCATTGATTTACTGATGGCAGTCAAGGGTGTGGCTGGAACTTAGTATAAATCAATGGCAATCAAAGAGGCAGATTTTCTTAGACTTTATGTGAGGCATAGAGGAAAAGCCAGTTTGTGTGTGGATGAGTAACATGTATGTGCACTAGGCATATATGTATTTCTTGCCCTGTTCTAATCTGCTTTAGGGCAACTTCAATGACACATATTACATACTATACTAGATATACATGCAAAATAATAAAAATGAAGCCAAGGAGCATGTGTGTATTATCAGAGAAATGCAAATCAAAACCACAATGAGGTACCATTTCACACCAGTCAGAATGGCTGCGATCCAAAAGTCAACAAGCAATAAATGCTGGAGAGGGTGTGGAGAAAAGGGAACCCTGTTACACTGTTGGTGGGAATGCAAATTAGTACAGCCACTATGGAGAACAGTGTGGAGATTCCTTAAAAAATTGCAAATAGAACTGCCTTATGATCCAGCAATCCCACTGCTGGGCATACACACCAAGGAAACCAGAATTGAAAGAGACACGTGTACCCCAATGTTCATTGCGGCACTGTTTATAATATCCAGGACATGGAAGCAACCTAGATGTCCATCAGCAGATGAATGGCTAAGAAAGCTGTGGTAGATATACACAATGGAGTATTACTCAGCTATTAAAAAGAATACATTTGAATCAGTTCTAATGAGGTGGATGACGCTGGAGCCGATTATACAGAGTGAAGTAAGCCAGAAAGAAAAACACCAATACAGTATACTTACACATATATATGGAATTTAGAAAGATGGTAATGATAAACCTGTACGCAAGACAGCAAAAGAGACACAGATGTATAGAACGGCCTTTTGGACTCTGTGGGAGAGGGAGAGGGTGGGATGGGTTGGCAGAGTGGCAGTGTAACATGTGTGATATCATAAGTGAAACGAATAGAATTGAAAGAGACACGTGTACCCCAATGTTCATTGCGGCACTGTTTATAATAGCCAGAACATGGAAGTAACCTAGATGTCCATCAGCAGATGAATGGATAAGAAAGCAGTGGTACATATACACAATGGAGTATTACTCAGCTATTAAAATTAATACATTTGAATCAGTTCTAATGAGGTGGATGATGCTGGAGCCAATTATACAGGGTGAAGTAAGCCAGAAAGAAAAACACCAATACAGTATACTTACACATATATATGGAATTTAGAATGATGGTAATGATAAACCTGTACGCAAGACAGCAAAAGAGACACAGATGTATAGAACGGCCTTTTGGACTCTGTGAGAGAGGGAGAGTGTGGGATGGGTTGGCAGAGTGGCAATGTAACATATATGATATCATAAGTGAAACGAATCGCCAGTCCAGGTTTGATGCAGGATGCAGGATGCCTGGGACTGATGCACGGGGATAATCCAGAGAGAAGGTGTGGGGCGGATAGGGGGAGGTGGGGGTCGGGATTGGGAGTTCATGTATACTCGTGGCTGATTCATGTCAATGTGTAGCAAAACGAATACAGTATTGTAAAGCAAAACAAACTAAAAAATAAAAATTAATTTAAAAAAATTACTTCGAATCACCTCACTTAACCATCATGTCACTACAGCTGATTGACTTTAGGTAAGTCACGTAGTCTCTTTGATCTCAAGTCTCCTTGTCTCTAAACTTAAAAGGCTGAGTTTGACAAACTGCCAGCAAACAGAGGTGAGAAAGGGGGAAAAAGGAAGTCCAAGAGGCTGCATGACCTTTGCTCTGGAAAAAGAGAGGCAGGCAGGTACAGGCTTTCCCCAAAGTGTATTTTATGGTCTGAAAGTGTACTGATAATTTTATATGAAAATCTCAGAAAATTATAATAAAATTAGTACATAATTATTATCCTACAAAGACACAGGAATGCCTTTTCAGCAATAATAAATATAATGAGAGATACTATACTAATATAATACATTATTTTAAAAGGTATCATGGGATAAGAGAAAGAATAAGATTCAGAATGAAATAGAAAAGTTATAATAGTAGGCTCCTCAAGTAAAATATATTCAGATATCTTCACCTTAACCTTGAACATGTAGTTTCTTACTACCAAAGTTTAATAAAAGCAAACTTGTTTTCCTCAAGACTAGACGTGAGTTGACTTTATCTGGATTACTTCTTACAGTGACAGTGCAGGAAAATGCTCAGTAATTTCTTTTTGAATATATTACATACATTTTTGTAGAACTCTGATAGTGTACTTTTGCTACTCGTGAGAAAGTAACATAATATAGCATGGTGGTTAAGATTATGAATTTTAGAACCACATTCAGTTCAGTTCAGTCACTCAGTCGTGTCCGACTTTTTGCGACCCCATGAATCGCAGCACGCCAGGCCTCCCTGTTCATCACCAACTCCTGGAGTTCACTCAGACTCACGTCCATCGAGTCCATGATGCCATCCAGCCATCTCATCCTCAGTCGTCCCCTTCTCCTCCTGCCCCCAATCCCTCCCAGCATCAGGGTCTTTTCCAGTGAGTCAACTCTAATTGGATCTAAACCTTGGCTCTGATACTTGCAAGTTATAGGGCTTAGGGAAGTGATATGAGCTCTTTGTGAGAGTTTCTTCATACAGCTTTTGTGAAGGTAAATGGTGGGCTGTATGTAAAAGAACACAGACCAGTGTCAAACACAAAGTTAAGTACTATAAAAGTGCTAACTGTTTGATATCATAATTATCTTTTTTTCCATTTTATTATATAAATGAATATATTCAATTAGAATTTTTCATGTGTCATAATCTTACATATTTAGGCTATGGATTTTACTAGTCACACTAAGGTCTTTTTAACAGGAAGAGCTGGGATAAAAGGAAATTTACATTTAACCCACCATGAATCATAAAATATACCTCATTTCAAATATAATGAAGAACAGAATATATTCTTCAAGACTTTGTTTACAATAAATGAAGACTTGTTAACAAGAAATAAAATCTGCATGTTTCAGATGGGAATAAAGCATTTCATCCTCCTGTGAAACAAATATGCATTAAAAGTCTGTCTCCATAACATTGAACATCCTATTCTATAAGTATGAAACTGTCCCTGCTCTCAAGGAGTTTACAGTCTCTAGAAAAGACATAATTTATCATATGCAATTATGCTCCAAGCCAACAAGAAACTCAGTGATATTCAAAGAGAGATCATGGGAGAGGTCACAAGAAAAGCACCATACAGCACAAGCTGCTAAGTCGCGTCAGTCGTGTCCGACTCTGTGCGACCCCATAGACGGCAGCCCACCAGGCTCCCCCGCCCCTGGGATTCTCCAGGCAAGAACACTGGAGTGGGCTGCCATTTCCTTCTCTAATGATGAAAGTGAAAAGTGAAAGCGAAGCCGCTCAGTCATGCCTGACTCACAGCCACCCCAGGGACCGAAGCACCAGGCTCCTCCATCCATGGGATTTTCCAGGCAAGAGTACTGGAGTGGGGTGCCATTGCCTTCTCTGATACAGCACATAAGAGGGGGCAAATATGGAGCAGGGCAGTGCAGGATGAACAGGATAGAAGGTGAACATTCCAGCCAGAAGGAAGAGTGTAAGGAAAGGCAGAGAAAAGAAACAGGTGATGTGAAGGCAATAACAATTAGATAGTATTGAATTCTCATGAGTGAGAGTGAAGGAAATTCACAAATATATTTAAATAATTCTCTTATCAACAAAAGCCTAACTATAATGAATGAATTTCTATTTTTTTCTCTTTTCAAGAATACTAACTCATTATGCCTTACCAGAATCAATAATTAGTGCTACTTAATAGAGAGAGGGGGAAAATGATGTGAAATAAAAAACCCTTTGGCTTAGACTTTGTCCAGTTTGAAAAATAACTGATGTCTTTGAGTTAATGGTCTCATAAAAAAATACAAGGGCAGCAAGAGCAAAAGCAGAGAAAGTTCTATTTTCAGGTTGAAGATTAAAAACAGAGAGGAAGACTTTTTAAATGTGCTTAGAAACCATTTTCTAACTATTGATATATGTGTAGAGCAGTACTTTGTAGGAGCATGGAATTTACTTTAAGGAAAGTAACTAGATCAGTTTTGTTTCATGCTTAAATCTTTCCTTTTCCTAACAGAAAAGAATCAGTGTTAAGTAGGAGAGGATGTGCCAAAGAATACTCAAACTACCACACAATTGCACTCATCTCACATGCTAGTAAAGTAATGCTCAAAATTCTCCAACCCAGGCTTCAGCAATACATGAACTGTGAACTTCCTGATGTTCAAGAAGGTTTAGAAAAGGCAGAGGAGTTCAGTTCAGTTCAGTTCAGTCACTCAGTCATGTCCAACTCTTTGCGACCCCATGAATCGCAGCATGCCAGGCCTCCCTGTTCACCAACTACCGGAGTTCACTCAGACTCACATTCATCGAGTCAGTGATGCCATCCAGCCATCTCATTCTCTGTCATCCCCTTCTCCTCCTGCCCCCAATCCCTCCCAGCATCAGGGTCTTTTCCAATGAGTCAACTCTTCACATGAGGTAGCCAAAGTACTGGAACTTCAGCTTTAGCATCATTCCTTCCAAAGAAATCCCAGGGCTGATCTCCTTCAGAATGGATTGGTTGGATCTCCTTGCAGTCCAAGGGACTCTCAAGAGTCTTCTCCAACACCACAGTTCAAAAGCATCAATTCTTCAGCGCTCAGCTTTCTTCACAGTCCAACTCTCACATCCATACATGACCACAGGAAAAACCATAGACCCAGCATCAGAGTCTTTTCCAATGAGTCAACTCTTTGCATGAAGTGGCCAAAGTACTGGAGTTTCAGCTTTAGCATCATTCCTTCCAAAGAAATCCCAGGGCTGATCTCCTTCAGAATGGATTGGTTGGATCTCCTTGCAGTCCAAGGGACTCTCAAGAGTCTTCTCCAACACCACAGTTCAAAAGCATCAATTCTTCAGCGCTCAGCTTTCTTCACAGTCCAACTCTCACATCCATACATGACCACAGGAAAAACCATAGCCTTGACTAGACGGACCTTAGTCAGCAAAGTAATGTTTATGTTTTTGAATATACTATCTAGGTTGGTCATAACTTTTCTTCCAAGAAGTAAGCGCCTCTTAATTTCATGGCTGCAGTCACCATCTGCAGTGATTTTGGAGCCCCCCAAAATAAAGTCTGACACTGTTTTGACTGTTACCCCATCTATTCCTCATGAAAGGATGGGACTGGATGCCATGATCTTCATTTTCTGAATGTTGAGCTTTAAGCAATTTTTTCACTCTCCTCTTTCACTTTCATCAAGAGGCTTTTTAGTTCCTCTTCACTTTCTGCCATAAGGGTGGTGTCATCTGCATATCTGAGGTTATTGATATTTCTCATGGCAATCTTGATTCCATCTTGTGTTTCTTCCAATCCAGCATTTCTCATGATGTACTCTGCATAGAAGTTAAATAAGCAGGGTGACAATATACAGCCTTGACATACTCCTTTTCCTATTTGGAACCAGTCTGCTGTTCCATGTCCAGTTCTAACTGTTGCTTCCTGACCTGCATATAGATTTCTCAAGAGGGAGGTCAGGTGGTCCAGTATTCCCATCTCTTGAAGAATTTTCCCCAGTTCATTGTGATCCACACAGTCAAAGGCTTTGGCATGGTAAATAAAGCAGAAATAGATGTTTTTCTGGAACTTTCTTGCTTTTTCCATGATCCAGCAGATGTTGGCAATTTGATCTCTGGTTCCTCTGCCTTTTCTAAAACCAGCTTGAACATCAGGAAGTTCACAGTTCACATATGCTGAAGCCTGGCTTGGAGAATTTTGAGTATTACCTTACTAGCATGTGAAATGGGTGCAATTGTCCAGTAGTTTGAGCATTCTTTGGCATTGCCTTTCTTTGGGATTGGAATGAAAACTGACCTTTTCCAGTTGATTTCTGCCAAGATTAGGGATTCTACATCTCAGCTCTCCATGCCTAGAAGGTCTATGGTGAGGCCCCAGTGGAAAATGAGCACCTTAGGTTTACAGAAAGTTGTGTGCATTTATTGCCATGTTCATCAAATTGCCAAGTAGATCCAGGACACCCGACAGAGGCTACAACTGCCAACCTGATTTTTGAGTGCTATTTGTTTTACAGGCTCATTTCTACAGTCTCTCAATTAATTTTTCATTTTGATCTCTGCTTTTGTCCTCTTACTTAGGGTGGCCTTTATAAACGGACCATTATACCAAGAAAAGCTACTAGCTGATTCATCAAACTGTTTTTGCAGCTAAGAAAGAAACTGTATCTTTTTTTGTGGGGAAGCTGACACCTCATTGCCAGTTCCTGTCCTCCTTGACCAACATTAAGATATTCAAATCTAAACTTGGAATAATGCGGCCATGTTCAGCATCTTCAAAATAAAGGCAAACCTGAGATCCCTCTTCCACCCACAGATTACATTTAAGGTCAGATTTCCAAACATCTGAGGACAGTGTCTGTATGTCTCGGTGGGATTACTAAATTACACTCGGCTTCCTGTGATGAGGTGTTTTCCTCCCCACACCCTAGCAATTACTTGCCAATTAATACAACTGAGTAACTAACTTATGACAACTTTTCATTTTGAATGGTCAGGTTAACATTTTCCTTACTCTCCTCTACCCACGATTTACTGAATTTTCAAGGCTTGGGCTGTCTCCCTTTCCCCTCTCATTCAGCTTAAAACTGGGCAGGATTAGGGGTTGTTGCTCAGTTACTAAGTCATGTCCAATTAGTGACCCCTTGTGCTGCAGCACATCAGGCGCCTCTGTCCTTCACTCTGTCTCCCTGAGTTTGCTAGATTCACATCCATTGAGTTGGTGATGCAAGGCAGAGGAACCAGAGATCAAATTGCCAATATCTGCTGGATCATCAAAAAAGCAAGAGAGTTCCAGAGAAACATCTATTTCTGCTTTATTGACTATGCCAAAGCCTTTGACTGTGGGGATCATAATAAACTGTGGAAAATTCTGAAAGAGATGGGAATACCAGACCACCTGACCTGCCTCTTGAGAAACCTGTATACAGGTCAGGAAGCAACAGTTAGATCTGGACATGGAACAACAGACTGGTTCCAAATAGGAAAAGGAGTACATCAAGGCTATATATTGTCACCCTGCTTATTTAACTTCTATGCAGAGTACATCATGAGAAATGCTGGATTGGAAGAAACACAAGATGGAATCAAGATTGCCATGAGAAATATCAATAACCTCAGATATGCAGATGACACCACCCTTATGGCAGAAAGTGAAGAGGAACTAAAAAGCCTCTTGATGAAAGTGAAAGAGGAGAGTGAAAAAATTGCTTAAAGCTCAACATTCAGAAAATGAAGATCATGGCATCCAGTCCCATCCTTTCATGAGGAATAGATGGGGTAACAGTCAAAACAGTGTCAGACTTTATTTTTGGGGGCTCCAAAATCACTGCAGATGGTGACTGCAGCCATGAAATTAAGAGGCGCTTACTTCTTGGAAGAAAAGTTATGACCAACCTAGATAGTATATTCAAAAACATAAACATTACTTTGCTGACTAAGGTCCGTCTAGTCAAGGCTGTGGTTTTTCCTGTGGTCATGTATGGATGTAATAGTTGGACTGTGAAGAAGGCTGGGTGCCAAAGAATTGATGCTTTTGAACTGTGGTGTTGGAGAAGACTCTTGAGAGTCCCTTGGACTGCAAGGAGATCCAAGCAGTCCATTCTGAAGGAGATCATCCCTGGGATTTCTTTGGAAGGAATGGTGCTAAAGCTGAAGCTCCAGTACTTTGGCTACCTCATGCGAAGAGTTGACTCACTGGAAAAGAGTCTGATGCTGGAAGGGCTGGGGGGTAGGAGGAGAAGGGGACAACCGAGGATGAGATGGCTGGATGGCATCACGGACTCACTGGACGTGAGTCTGAGTGAACTCCAGGAGTTGGTGATGGACAGGGAGGCCTGGCGTGCTGCAATTCATGGGGTCGCAAAGAGTCAGAGACAACTGAGTGACTGAACTGAATGAACTGAACTAGGAGAGTATGTCTCAAATTCAAACAGATGTTTTTCCTTTTAGGATAGTCTCTTACTGCTAAGCAATCTAATAAAATATAGCACCTCAAGAACAATATTGAAGCATTTTCAAACTTTTGGAAGAAAGGAAAGAAGGACTGAGAAGAAGAAAGGAAGGAGTGGGAGGAAGAGGAAAAAGAGAAAAGAGGAAGGTGAGGGAGGAGAGTTTTTCTAATAATTGAGCATTTTTATATCTGGAACAAAAATATTCTCCTTGAAAGATTACTTGCTCCAGTGGTTTTAATGGATGTTTTGTAGGGAAGTGGTGACCTTGTTCTCTTACTAAAATTCAAGGCCACTGAGAAAAACATATCTTTTCCCATGGAAATGAGCAATTTCATGAACCTTCTAGGGAGCATATGGTCACCACTAATCTAGTGACTTAATCCTCTCCTTTGGGTCTCTTTTTCTATTTCAGGTTATCTATCCTTTGCCTCCAGGCAAGACTGCAACTAAGCCATGTAAAACAGATAGGTGTCTAGGTAGTCAAGATTTCCAGAGAAGTCATTTTTACAGCCTCTCAACATGAATCAAAATAACCAGCCAGCCCAAGAATTTAGGAGGAATAGCAAAATGTTCCAAGTAGGCAAAAACTATTGTTACACAAACACAAATTAAATACTTTACATACGCTATAAAGGGTCTTTACAGATCCAGATCTAGGTTTTCCTTTGTTTTTGAGTGTCTTTTTTTGTTACCATCTTCTTAAATCCTTTAAGTCATAGTGGTGATTCACAACCACCTCCAATCAATTTAATACTGAAAAGATTTGAAATTGTATTTTCTAAATAAAAATGTAACTTTTACAAAGGGAAAAGGTGGTTACCCAAAAGCAAAACTTAAATAAAATATGAGGAATAATCTAAGCGTTGAACTGACTTTTAAGATTTCCTACAGCTTTGCATTTTTGTATCAGCAGGTTTTACAGCTAATTTACTTTGTTCTTCACAATTCTTTGTCAGCTTTGGCAACTCCCTGTGTGCCAAACAAAAACATCCATTCCCTGGCTTTATAGACGTATAACCTCCACATCACACAGTATCCCCATTCTTTATCATCATGCCTAAATCTGATACATCTGTAAACGTCTCACTAAAAGTGATCCATGCAAAATGCTGCCTCCTCCTACAGACTGAAAACAATGATAGCAGTGTTTATTAAACTCTATCATTATTTACTATTTACTAGCCGCTGCTACTGCTGCTAAGTCACTTCAGTCGTGTCCGACTCTTAGACACCCCATGGACTGCAACCTACCAGGCTCCTTCATCCATGGGATTTTCCAGGCAAGAGTACTGGAGTGGGATGCCACTGCCTTCTCTGATTTACTAGCTAACACAGTTCAAAAAACTATGAGAATTATAATGTACAAACTCATCTATTTGAAGAGATATTCAATGAGCTAAGTATTATTAATCCTAATTTAAAACTGGAAAGAAATAAACCTAAAGATGAATAGTAATAATAACACGTTGCTGTTGTTTAGTTGCTCACATCAAATTTTTTTGCAGCCCCGTGGACTATAGCCTGCCAAGGCTCCTCTGTCCATGATATTTCCCAAGCAAGAATACTGGAATAATTGCCATACCCTCTTCCAGGGGATCTTCCTGTCCCAGAAATCCAATTCATGTCTCCTGCATTGGTAGGCAGATTCTTTTACCACTGAGCAATTTATTCATTATAGTTAGGTTGTCCTTGATAAGAGAATTATTTAAACATATTTGTGAATTTACTTCACTCTCACCCATGAGAATTCAATACCATCTAATTGTTACTGCCTTCACATCACCCATTTTTTCTCTGCCTTTTCTTAGACAATTCTTCTGTCTGGAATGTTCATCTTCTACCCTGTTCATTAGCAGCAGTTTGTTTGACTCTTGCTCTGTCTTAGGCACTGTTCTAACATAATCCATTTTCCTTTCTTTTTTTTTTTTTTTCTATTATAATAAGCTGCTATCAATTGAAATAGATTAGTGGTGAACAAATATTTTCAAAGCACAATTTGATTTTCAGTGTTTGGTTTGATATGCTTAAAAATTCCCTGTAATTTCAGGACACTTACCAGATCATGAAAAAGTGAAATTTTCTTCTCAGTGAAACAGTACTCTGAAAAAGGAACAATGTAGAGTACTGATCCATAACTATCTACTGAGAAGTAATAGAATATTAATATCATATTGACACTTCTAAAGAATGTTGATCTCAATGCTAAACAATGTCATGATTCAAAATAGTCACCGAGGGAAAATATAACCAAAAAGGAAGGTAAGAAACTTTTGGATGCATATTTATGCCATAAAATATGATTATGGCATATAAGCATACATTGTGGTGATGATTTCATGGATGTATACTTTTCCCCTAACTCAAATCGTATACATTAAAAATACAGCTTTTTGTATATAACTTATACCTCAAGCTTACTTTAAAAAAAAAAGAGCTGGTAAAGAATCTCATAATGTCTGTAACTGACTATATTCCTATAGTATCTCTGAGCAATATATGTATATTTATTATACAATATATATACATATATATGCATATCTATCTATATATTGTTAGAAGCTATTCTTGAGTGAGTTTAACTTGATGTATATTTTGAAAAAAAGTATAAGAATTTTTTGTGCCCTAGCTCAAATAGTTTTTGAACAGACTGCTTTTCAAGACTGTTACCATCTTCATAAAGGAAACACTACAGATGTATAAAAACAAGGTTCCAACCTTTAAGGTTTTACTCATGTAAGGAAAATGTTTTATAATTTAAAAATGATTTTTTCTTCATACTTTCTATTACTTAAATGGTACATGCTATCCAATATTGAAAATATAAATCTATCTCGGTTGGTTAGGAAGCATTTTTAAAGTGATTTTCTATGGGCATGTTTTTCTTCCTCAAAATATCTTGCCAAATCAAAGAAGGACTCTCTTTCATCCAAGCGTTGAGTAAACAATGTAAACTAACCTTATATTGAAGAAAATCTTTTCCTCATTTTTTGTTCCTGCTAAGAATTCTGTATTAAATAGAAATACCTCACTCTAGGGATGAAGGGATTCTGTTGAATATGATGCATTTTCTTCTGTGGAAATTGTTTTGGGATTCTTTAAGATAAAAGATCTATATAAAAGTTATTATCGGTTACCTGTCTTGGTTCCTTGATTCCTATATTGGCTATTTCCCAAAGGTAATTTTTATTCAGCCTTACACTGTAACACTTCTAGCGCTTCATGTCTTTGTGTTTGCTTCAGTCGGTGCTCTCAGACTCAGAAATGTACCAGGAAAGAGAGATTTTTCTTTGATTGATTTAAGGGAGCAGGTGCAAAATTTTGTGACCTGACTTCTTTTCCTGCAAGTCTTCCCTTTCAAGTCACTTAATCTGATATAAAGGACATGGTAGTTTCTAATCACACTCTAATCTCTATTGGTCTAAATCCAAATAATTTCCTTCAGCACCCTGCCTGGTTGAGACTTAAATCCCTTATTATTCAATGATCCTATTTTTAAACTCTGCTTGGGAAAGCAGTGGTGACTTTTGATGCTAATCCTATTCAGTCCACTGACTCTATCCCCTTCAGGGAAATGACCAAGGATTTTTAAGGGGGTAAATATATAGCCAGCTGCATAATAAGAAAAAGAGGAAGCTAAGTTAGAATTTTGAAAACTACACAGGATAATAAAAAATACAGTCTTGCTATTAAAACCCAAGTATATTTATTCTGATGAGCTATCTATTCATTCCATTGGAAATTACTAGTTAAATCCTTTAGTCACAGTTTTTCATGGCCTAGGAGTTCATAGATACAGAATTGGAGGATAAGCATTTGATTTTATATTCAAGGCAACAACACTGACAAGTCCTTAGTCAGCCCATCAAATGAAAACTGAACCTGACCATATTCCATATTCAGATTCTAAATAAATATGTTAATTAATATAAACTAGCCATTAGAGTGTTCTTTTCGGCTTTCTATTGGAGTTAAAAGTGGCCAAGAAAATAATAAAAAGAGATACAGCAGAGAAAGCTCTGGACTGAGTATCAGGACACCTTGGATCTGAGTGTGGCCTGAATTACAGAACTGCATAGCAGGCAGAGAACTGATCTTTAGGGGACCCCTATATCAGTCCATAAGACCAAGAAAAGGGGATTTTGAGATCCCAAGGGTGAGAGAAAAATCTTTTTTTCTTTTTTTTTCCTATTTTTTCTCCCTCACCTCTGCTCTCACTTCTGCCCTAGCTCTGGAGATACACTGCTATTGTGCTGACGATGGCATAGGCTCTTATATACCCTGAAGATTAGCACACACTTATCTTAAGCCTAAAGAAACCCTGTATTCTGAATCACCATTATTTAGCTCTTATTATTTGATACCTCAAGGATGGGCCCAGTCATGTGGAAATGTGTGATAGCACAGTGGCTAAATTTCTGAGAGAAACTGTTTTTCCATCCAGAGGAGCTGGGGTATGAGACCTGGGAACTGGAAATTGTGGATGGAATACTGAAGAAATGAGAGCTGGAGAAGCAGCTTTCCTAGTCCTGTGTGTGATCATCTAATAATGGGCCTGGCCACACCTCCAAGGTAAATACCCAGCTAGTTAGACAGGGCTAAAGATTTTATAATTGAACTATGATATGGGCTTCCCTCATAGCTCAATCAGTAAAGAATTTGCTTGCAATGCAGGAGACCCGAGTTCAATTTCTGGGTCGGGAAAATCCCCTGGAGAAGGCAATGGCACCCCACTCCAGTATTCTTGCCTGGAAAATCCCATGGACAGAGGAATCTGGTGGGCTACAGTCCATGGGGTTGCAAGAGTCTGACATGACTTAATGACTAAACTAAACTAAACTATAAACCACCAACCAAATATTATAGTCAGAGATAAATTACTGATAGCTCATGGCTCATGCACTGGCAGACATAAACACATAGCAGAGTGTATACAAATACTGACATTGGAGCTTCTGCCCAGAGAAGATGAAATAGACATTGCCTTCTGAAACTAATTATTTTAACTATCTGCTAAATAACAACAACAAGGATTTGATTAGGGCCCATGATCCACCAATATAATATTCCAAATATCCAGAATATAATCCAAAATAACATGCCAAAGTTGAAGGATGAGAGAACAAAGGAAAAACTGACTAATCAATCACCAACTAAAAACACAAAAGGATAAAATCAACCCAAGATTGCCATGACAGTGAGATTATCACACAAAGATATTATAAGAACTCTTAACACATAATCCATGAAATAAACACATCTGAATGGAAAGTAGAAGTTCATACCAGAAAAAAGGGACATCATAGAAAAGATCTAAATGAGAATTTTAAAAAGTAAATGTAACTGAATATTTTTAAATATTGGCCTCAATAGCAGAATAAAGATGAAAGAAAAATTAATCAGTGAAACTGAACATGAAGCAGTAGAAACTTTCTAATGAGAAGAGACAAAAAAGAAAAAGAAAAATCAATGAATTAATCCCTCCTTTCCTATTCTATATTATACAAGAAGTTCTAGACAGCACAGCAAGGAAATAAAGAAAAATTAACAAAATAGAAGTTAGAAAAGATAAACCAAAGCTGTCTCTAGTAGCAATTTATAATTATCTATGAAATCTTAGGGAATCTATACCAAATATTCATAACTGATAGGTGAGTTTAGCAAGATGGCAGGATACAAGATTAACAGTACAAAAGTGCTCTTTCTAATTAGTAGCACTGAACATTTGGAAATCAAAATTTATAAGAGCACTTCCACAAAATAAAGTACTGAGCTATGAATCTAGCACTCTGTGGCCTGAATCTGTCTGATAGAAGCTCTAAAACATGAGTGAAAAAGACCAAAGAAGATCAAATAAGTAGAAGAGAGGTACTAAGTTAATAATTGGAAGACTTGAGAGTATTATGTAATATTCCTCCTATAGATCAATGTAATCCAAATCAAAATTCCAGCAGAACTTTTTATAGATTTTTAAAAATATTATTCTAAAATTTATGTATAAAAGAATAAAAACAGTTGAACTCACACTGTTCAATTTCAAGACATTATAAAGGAACAGTGATCAAGACAGTGTAGTATTGCTGAAGAACACTCATCTATGAATAGAGAGAATGGTGAATTCAAAAAAAGACCCATCGTGTATGAATAATTGACTTAAACAAAATTAAAATGGTAATTTAAAGGATAGTCTTTTCAACAATTGGTACTTACTGAGAAGGTAATATTTTTAATTAATCATAATGAATTCTACACCAGTTGCATTCTGTAGACAACTGAGGAACAATGAGAAAAAAAAATTGTGTTTTATATATCATGCATGATAACAATGTAGAAAAATTAGAACAATGGTAGCGAAAATCCCCTAATTTTAACCATAACATTAAGAATCAGCCTAAAAAACCTTTAGGCAAAGGAGAAAAGGAAAAATATACCCATTTGAATGCAGAGTTCCAAGGACTAACAAGGAGAGATAACAAAACCTTCTTCAGTGATCAATGCAAAGAAATAAAGGAAAATAATAGAATGAGAAAGACTAGAGATCTCTTCAAGAAAATTAGAGATACCAAAGGAACATTTCATGCAAAGATGGGCTCAATAAAGGACAGAAACTGTTTGGGCCTAACAGAAGCACAAGATATTAAGACAACGTGGCAAGAATACACAGAAGAACTACACATAAAAGATCTTCATGACCCAGATAACCTGATATAACATTTACAAGTATTGGAAATAATGTGATTTTTTTATTATGGCATGACAATTCTGAAAATTAGCACTAGTGATAGTAAGACAGTCATACTAAATATATATGGATAAGAAAAAGCAGAAATTCAAAATGACAGAATCATGTCTTATTTTGAAGCAGCTGAAGTCTTATTCAAAGACTTCCTGAAAAAAATGGAAGGTATTATTATGGTATAACAGCATGGAAACATGTTTCCCGACTGAAACATCTATTGAAAAACACGTGGAAAAAAACAACTAATTTCTTTTAAGTTAATATAATTTGATGAAGGTAATTTCAAGCAGTTATTTAAGGTATAGATACTTAGTAATATTGTTTTTAATACTTTAATTTTCATTATAAATAAAGTATGCTACTAAATGTTCATGCCTTTTATTGAAAGTTTAAAATGGTCTTGGTATTTGATTTTCAAATTAAAAGACCCTTTTGGTTATTATAGCATTATAGGATAGATCTTTTTATAAACTATTTGTACTTCTTATTTTCAATTTTATAAGATATACTTCCATTAAGTGTATATCATAAATTATGGTTTTAAGATTAAAGTGTGAAAATATAGTTCACCCCTACCCTTAAAAATATAAAGGTTCTTTATAGAGAATCAATATTGTATTGAGTCTTGTCTCTTAATAGGAGTTAAGTAACAGGTACTTTACAGCTTAACTGCCTTAAGGATGCTTTTGGCTTTTCCATTTCTATTCTCTAAATTTTGCCTCATTTTAATTTTTCATCTTTCTCTGTGGAGATAAATTTAATCTTTTATTATTTGTGCTTGTATGTGCTTGAATGGAGGCCCCAAAACCCTTTGCTCTTTTGTACTGTTGTTTCCTTTGAAAACTATTACTGACAATTCTGGGAATTTTTTTCCCTTTTCCCCCCATCCCTTTACTATTATAACATCAAAAGGAAAAACTGTCTGAGAAGAAGCTTTGAATATTGGACTTCTGAAATTGAATACAGTGTTATTGTCCACCATGCCCCACAATAATAGCCAGGCTTCATCCAGTGTAGAATAGAAGATTCAAGACCCAGTTGCACTGATCCCTTAAAGGGCTAACTGCTTCTCAGTATCTACAGACACGAAGGCAGGGCAGAGGGTACATTAAGGTTAGTGATGCCGTCTTTACATCTTACATATTTATAAATTATATCACAAATTATTAATATATTCTCATAAAAATCTAAGTAAGTGTTGAGGACAGTCTTTCCCTTTATTACAATTGAGAATGTTAAAGCTCAGAGAACTTAGATAGTGTCAAGAATCACCCAGCAAGAAAGCTACCATGCTATTATTAATGACAGAACTGAAACTCCCCCTCACTTCAGCCCAACACTTTTTTGCAAAACACTACATTTAAAATAAGGTATACTGAATGAGATTCTATCAGGCTCCATCATAGAACAATTCTTGCTCTGATGTTCATGGCAAGAACACTAAACTTGACTTGTTTGCTTTATTATATGTGAACTTTCCAAAACATACATATAATCTGACAATTAAATGAAATAACAGGGCAGTCAATAAGTATTTTTGGTCAAAATAGCTAGCAAATCAGATTAATCAATGTAATGTAAGTTTATTATTATATCATAAGGTTGTTGACCACAATACTTATAAGTTGACTTTATACACACACACACACACACACACACACACACACACACATCCTTTAGTTAATTTAAAACATCATATTTATTTCCATGACTTACACATCAACTTGGATATAACATTATTTACAAAGGTGCTAAAATCACAGAGATATCCATTTTGCTTCACCATTTCTTGACTATTTATTTTTCAACATCTATACTTTCAGTTTCTTTCCCACACATTGAGTCACAGATACTTGTATTACTGATCTCTGGTATCAATATATTATGTACATAACAAATTATTAAATTATTTTTAAGAATAGAGATGCTTTTATAATTTTCTTTACATACCTCAAATACATGCTAATTGATTGAAATATAGTAGACACAACACACACACACACACACACACACACACACAGCTATATACACAGATTACATATTTGCCTTAATTCACTGTTCACTGTCATTGAGCATAGCATCTCTTATTTATGTTTATATATCTGAATGTTTCCTGTCTTCATTTTTAGAGGTATTTTCATAACTTTAAATAACTAATCAATAGAAAAATAAGACAAAATAAGGCAAATTTCTTTATATTTTAATCAGGGTACACTTATAGTTGAGGATGTGGGTAATATAATCAGCTGAATTTTCACATCTCTATTACAGTAAACTGCAATTTTTTAAAGCTACTTCTCTACATAACGTTATGGTCTAAGCAAACAAATGCCAAATGAAAGTTTTCCTACATATGTTTCACATCTTTTTACTGTCATTTGCTTTATACAGTCTGCACTCACTTTTTATAGTGGCCATTATTCTGTTGCTGCTTAATAAAGGTGTTGCTGTTATTAATTTTATGATATTCTTCACTGAGATTTAATTTACAAACACACACAAATGCACAAATATTGTATTGCCAGTATCAGTACTTGGCACTTACTATAAGAAAATGGAATGCCTTTAACAAAACAATTTTTGGTATCTCAGGAATGGATAATAAAATAATTTTTACTATGTTAACAGACATCACAGAAGAATTATGTATTTAGAAGACTAAATTTTATATGGAGATTTTAAGTCTCATTTTAACTATTAATTATCTATAATATTAAGTAATTGAGACTCTAGTAGAGCTCCTTTATGGGCAAAATGAGTATGCTGAGTGAGGAAAAGACAGATTAATTAAAATTAGTATAGGGTAACTGCCTAATTATTTTTGAGAAAATAAACCCGTACAACAAAGTTATTCTCTCTTTAAATTCTAAGTGCTTAAAGATTTAATTGTATATATTAAAACCATTAAAAAAACTATAAGTTTATTTTATTTTAGTTGCTTATTTTAGAATTGCGGAAAACATAACAAAACTCAAAAGCCACACAACAAAAATATAGTTGATAAATTTTGAGTATCCAACTTTTAGCAAAATACAAACAATTATAAAGGCCACAGAATAAATTAGATAAAATATACAGAAAACAACATAAGGATAAATGGATAATGTCCTTAATGTGCCAAAATTTCTTTAAATCAATAAAAATTTAAAACAATAAAAATAAAAACAATATTAATAAAAGTTCAGAGAGAGAAATAAAAGTATGTTAAAAAGATGCTTTTCTGATTTCTGGATATGAATCATTTGGCAAAAGTCTGCTCATAAAAGCATCTGGAAATTGAAGATAAAATTGTAGAATTATAACTTACTTTATAAGGTAGAAACAAAGGAGGGAGTGGGAGGAGGTGGGGGAGGTGGGAAGAGGACAAAGAGAGAAAGAAAACAGAAAAGTAGAATTATAAGAATGATAGCAGATAAATTAGAGGATTAGCTTTTAACTTCACAGGGATAGAGAACTAGGCCATAAATCTGTGAAAGGTCAAGAAATGTGGCCAACTTTTGAAAAGTTCCCAAGACAGAGAACAGTTGGATTAAAAAGAAAATATATGCAGACGGGAAAGGAGACACCAAAGAACCTTGTTTCTTTTTGCTGGAAATCCAAAAACCTGTACCTCTGTGAATGCTACTTACAGAGAGGGGATAAAACATTATAATAATTTGCATTGTCTGAAAATTCCAAGCTAAGAAATCAATGTAAAATTCTAGTCAGATGGTGATGACTAATTTCATGTGTCAACTTGATTAGGCACCCAAATATCTTGGTACCCAGATATTTAAACAAATTTCACAAAAGACTCTGAAGGTATATTTTCAGTGGGGTTAACATTTTAGTCTTTGAGTAGAGAAGATTGCTTACCATGATGTGAGTGGGCTTATCCAATCAGTTGGAGACCTCTAAAAAAGAATGGCATCTCTTAAAAAAGAAATAAACCTGTTCATAGCCTACCTTAGGTCTTGAACTGTAGCAACTCTTTCCAGAGTTTCTAGCCTGCTGGCCTATCCTGGATATTCTGCACTTACCAGTTTCCACTATCTCATTCCTTAAAATAAACTCTCTGTATATGCACATCTTATTGGTTCTGTTTCTCTGGAGAACCCTCATACAGCAGGTGAAATATCTGGAAATACTACAAGACAAAACTACAGAACCACTCTGAGGGATATATCATGTTCAAGGCCAGAGACAGAGAAAATAAAACAACCAAATAAAAGTCCTCTAAGAACTCAGTTTACCCACACACACACAAAATAAAACACACTAGCTTACAAAAACCCACCTGAGGTACATAAAAAAGTCCATTTCATAGTAATGCTTTTCCATTCCATATAACATCATACTGAATAGTAATATGAAACAAAATAAAATAGGTATATTAATATTATTATATATAATATAATATAACATAATATATTATTTTTTAGTCATGAAAGAATAACTGAATGATAAGGAAGGTAAAAACTATCAGGCAGATTTGAGACAGACCCAAATATAACAATTAAAAATGAAAACATATAGACAGTAAAGTTAAAAAATGTAAAATTGCTAATTTCTATAAATTGGGAATAGTCGAAGAGAGGACTGGAGAACTGGGTCACTGCATTCATTAGCTATAATGCAGAGCAGAGAGATGAAAAAATATGAGAGCAGTGAAGCGACACTGAGGCTAAAATGAGAGAATATAACATACAGTTGAGTTCTCAAAGTAAAGTATGAAGGAGAGGTAACATTTGAAGATCCCGTGAGGATATATACATCCCTTGTTTACACCATGTGTCTTGTCACATCATGGTAAAACTGCTGCTGCTGCTGCTGCTGCTAAGTCGCTTCAGTTGTGTCCGACTCTGTGAGACCCCATAGACGGCAGCCCACCAGGCTCTGCCATCCCTGGCATTCTCCAGGTAAGAACACTAGAGTGGGTTTTCATTTCCTTCTCCAATGCATGAAAGTGAAAAGTGACAAATGAAGTCGCTCAGTCATGTCTGACTCTTAGCGACCCCATGGACTGCAGCCTACCCATCTCCTCAGTCCATGGGATTTTCTAGGCAAGACTACTGGAGTAGGGTGCCTTCGCCTTCTCCGATGGTAAAACTACATAATAATAAAACAAAAAATACTGAAGCCACAAGATGGCTTATTTGCAAAGGAACCTTGGACTCAAACTTGAATTCTCAGTCCCAGCATTCAAAGAACATGACAAATGAAAATAACTTCAACGTTTTGAATGAAAGTGCATATAAATTTAGAAGGCAATACTCTGGCAAATTACTAGTGAAACTTAAGTTGAGAGTTCTAATGGAACTGAACAGTGTTTGCTGTCTCTGGATCCCGGCCTATTATTCAGCTAGTATTCATCAGAATAGCCAGAGGAGTTAGAACATTGAGATAATTCCATCAGTTGGAAGACAGCTGATGCTCTAAGACTTCTGATTGTCTCTCTGAATGACAGAGTGGAATAACAGAAACAATGGTAGTCAGACAAATCACTAAGCATTTGGTTAAAAATAAGGCAAGAAATGACTGGATAAAATAGAACAATTATACCAACTAATATTTAAATTACAAAAATAAGATGGAATTAAAATGCTGTAAGATCCAATTCCAAAGAAAGGCAATGCCAAAGAATGCCCAAACTACCACACAATTGCACTCATCTCACATGCTAGCAAAGTAATGCTCGAAATTCTCCAAGCCAGGCTTTAGCAATACGTGAACCGTGAACTCCCGGATGTTCAAGCTGCTTTTAGAAAAGGCAGACGAACCAGATATCAAATTGCCAACATCCGCTGGACCATGGAAAAAGCAAGAGAGTTCCAGAAAAAACATCTATTTCTGCTTTATTGACTATGCTAAAGCCTTTGACTGTGTGGATCACAATAAACTGTGGAAGATTCTGAGAGAGATGGGAATACCAGACCACCTAACCTGCCTCTTGAGAAATCTGTATGCAGGTCAGGAAGCAACAGTTAGAACTGGACATGGAAAAACAGACTGGTTCCAAATAGAAAAAGGAGTACATCAAGGCTGTATATTGTCACCCTGCTTATTTAACTTATATGCAGAGTACATCATGAGAAACGCTGGGCTGAAAGTAACACAAGCTGGAATCAAGATTGCCAAGAGAAATATCAATAACCTCAGATATGCAGATGACACCACCCTTATGGTAGAAAGTGAAGAGGAACTAAAAAGCCTCTTGATGAGAGTGAAATTGGAGAGTGAAAAAGTTGCCTTAAAGCTCAACATTCAGAAAACGAAGATTGTGGCATCTGGTCCCATCACTTAATGGCAAATAGATGGGGAAACAGTAGAAACAGTGGCTGCTTTATTTTTTTGGGCTTCAAAATCACTGCAGATGGTGACTGCAGCCATGAAATTAAAAGACACTTACTCCTTGGAAGAAGAGTTATGACCAACCCAGATAGTATACTCAAAAGCAGAGACATTACTTTGCCAACTAAGGTCCATCGAGTCAAGTCTTTCTTATGGTCATGTATGGATGTGAGAGTTGGACTGTGAAGAAGGCTGAGCACCGAAGAATTGATGCTTTTGAACTGTGGTGTTGGAGAAGACTCTTGAGAGTCCCTTGGACTGCAAGGAGATCCAATCAGTCCATTCTGAAGGAGATCAACCCTGGGATTTCTTTGGAAGGAATGATGCTAAAGCTGAAGCTCCAGTACTTTGGCCACCTCATGCGAAGAGTTGACTCATTGGAAAAGACTCTGATGCTGGGAGGGATTGGAGACAGGAGGAGAAGGGGACGACAGAGGATGAGATGGCTGAATGGCATCACGGACTCGATGGACGTGAGTCTGGGTGAACTCCGGGAGATGGTGATGGACAGGGAGGCCTGGTGTGCTGCGATTCATGGGGTCTCAGAGTCAGACACAACTGAGTGACTGAACTGAACTGAAGATGGAAGCAAATGTATTTTCAGTAACAGAATTGGTCAATGACAATTGAAAATATCAATAGTAGTATGTCATTTAAAAATCAAATCATTAGCTAAATATCTTTGCTCTTCCTAATCCACGTTTGAAAAATACTTTTCAAAAATATCTAGGCCCAATTATTTTATAAGAAAATATTTTAATTTTTCTAAAAAAAGTTATTTGTCTTATTTAAATTATTTGCATTTGGGGCAAAAGGAGTAATATACAAAATAATTGTAGCTCTGAGATCAAAAACTAGGTAAGGACCTAGGAGTAAAATTGTGAGTTTCACTTAAAATATAAGTGTAAAAATTCTAAAACATAATTTTAAATGAGTAAAATATTCCCAAAACATCGTCACAATTATTTAAAGGATATAAAATTTAAGATTTATATTTAAAATCTTTACAAGGAAAGAATTAACTCAATAGGTGAAGAAAAGCTATTTTATAACACTATTTTAATAAAAAGTAACACTCAAACTTCAGAAGAATATACAGAAATGAATTACCATTTTTCATATCTAGTGCTGATAAGAACTCAGAAGAGGAATAAATTGCTATGTTCTTTGTGACTATTATTTACTAGAATCTATAAAATAGTACATACTCTTTGACTAAACAATCTTTCCTCTAGTAATCTACACTGAAGGAATGATTCAAACACTAATCCACTTCTGTGAAGAAGAATGTTCATTTTGCATTATCCATAATAGCAAATGCTGGAAACAACCTAAATCAAAAAGTGATTATTTAAGTAAATTATGGTTTAGGAATGCAATCATATTATGTAGCTCTGGAATGAGATAGTTCTCTAAGGACCAGCATAGAGTGCAACCATGATATAGTGTTGAGTGAGAAAGTAAGTACCAGAAACATATGAATAGTGTAAAGAAATATGTATTTTAAAAAATCTGTTTATGTATTCATAGAAAAACACCTAGAAGGATAGACACAGAACTATTTATAGTGGCTACCTCTGGGACATGGGATTGCAGTGAGTTTTTATGCGAATTTGTTTATTATGCCATACAGACCTTTGCATTGTTGAATTTTAAGCACCAATATTACTTTTAAATAATATTAGAATAAATGACCATTAAATGATTAAATTTACACCTAGGAAATAGATCACCAACCTTTAACTCTCTGCTCCTTTCATATTTATTTATTAAAACCTCATATTTAGTTAAATAACCCTGTTTATTCCACACTTGCTCCCTATACCTGAACATGGCTAGATAGAAACAATCCATCCTGGTAACCATTCTGACTTTAAGTTCATAATCACGAACATCAAGTGTGGTCTTTAGTGATGCCAATAAATAAAAATTCATTTCCAAAATTCAGTCAATATCCCCATGCTCCCAAGAAAGCTATTTTCTTTCTTCTTTCTTTTTCAAACTTTTAACTCTATCTTCCCTGTCCTTGCTTTCATTTGAATAAGAAAAAAAAAGGAGCAATCAGGAAAGCCTTGCCACCAGCTGTAACTAAACTCCCTAACCCATGCATGACCCTTCCCTTCTGTTACTATGGATGAGTTATGTTCTAAAATTAATATTCCTCAAATGCATTGCATTTTCCTCTTTCTCATCTACATGGGAACACAGCTTCTACATTTCTCTTACTAAGTCTAGTATCACACCAATGATGATTTCTCCCATTTTCAAAACAAAAAATCAAAATAAAAATTTCTTGTATCCATCTCCTCTCCTGACAGTGATTTATTTCCTGCCCTATTTTTACAACAAACATTTCAATATTTTGTTCCCTAACTACTTCTCTATTGCCCCGCTTCCATTTACTTTTGAACTCCCTGCATTCAGCAGTGATACTACTAGTGCTTTTCTCAATATTGCTCTTACCAAAATCAGCTATCCATAGTGAATCTCATTTGCCATCTAACTTGGCATATCTAGACATATTCTTAACTTGCTTCCTTATCCTCCTAGTTTCTTCCTACCTTACTGGTTATTTCTTCCCATTACTGTTCTTGGTTATCCTTTCCCATTCTCTTGTCTTGCCTATTTGAAGGGCCTTAGGGATTAGTTCTTCTCTGTCTTTGCTCATCTCCTTGGTTGTCTCATTCAGTCCCACTGACGAAGTTCTGTTTCCATGCTGACAACTCCCAGATATGTATTCCTAGTTCAGACCTCTCCTCTGAACTGCATGTTAAATGCTATAGTTGCCAATTTGATATTTTTTTTAGAAGTCCCATAGTCTTCTCACATTTTCCCTTCCACATTCTCCTCCTCCAGTCTTTAACTGATTAAACTAAAATCCTATGGTCACACCCCATAGCCAGTCTGTCAGAAAATACTATTCTCTTTAAACATGCTCAGAAACTGATCATTTTACACTATCTCTATCATGAACACCCTGGTTCCCACTATCATTATTATTTAGCTAGATTATTTCAATAGATTCTGACTTAAATTTCTGTTTTTCTTTTCTCCCCACTGCCTCTTCTCAACACAGTTCAGTGTTCTTTAAAAATAGCTCAGATCATATTATTTTTTTTTTGCCCCAAACCCTCCAATCACTTCCCATTTCACTTACAGTAAAAGTGAAGGTTCTTACAATGACTAGGGGACCCTACATGATCTGTTTTTCTTTTTATTACTTTTCTGACCCTCATCATCTTCTATCTTCCCCCTCATTCGGTTCACGCCCTGCTACTTACTGAACATGCTAGACAAATTCCCTCCTGAGTGCCTTTGTGCTTGCTTTTTCTTCTGCCTGAAATATTTTTCCACTACATAGACACACAAATGGTTGTTTTCTTATCTACCAGCATTTTGTACAAATTCTACCTTTTGATTGGCAATTTCTTTGGCAGCCTCGTTTACCATTGCAAAGCTGTCTCTCGCCCTAGTATTTCCTGGTCTTTGCTTTGTCTCTCTCCAAGGCATTGATCACCATGATAAATATTTATTTGCATGTTTTTTTATGATAATGTGCCCCCAAACCCTTTTATAATATTTGTTGTTTAGTTGCTAAGTTGTGTCCAACTGTTTGCAGCCCCATGAGATGTAGCACACCAGGCTTCCCAGTCCTTCACTGTCTCCCGGAGTTTGCTTAGACTCATACCCATTGAGCCAGTGATGCCATCTATTTCATCTTTATAATATTAAGAAATTTTAAATGTATTGTATATGCTCAGCATCTAGGATATGCTTAGAAACAAAAATTTTTCAAATATTTAAAATGACTGGATGAATGCTCCAGGTCTATCAGTCTCAAAACAAATTTTTTGAAATGCATTAAAGGACAGAAAATTAAATTACTTAAAAATCAATGTAAAGAAAGTTATAAATCCATTTGCTAAAATTTCCAATAAAATAATACTAGTTATTATAAAAGTTGGTTATCTATTAAAATCAAACATTTAAAGTCCATAACATTATTTCTTTTCAGTTAATAGCTCAATGCAAAGAGATAGAGGAAGACTATAGAATGGAAAGACTAGAGATTTCTTCAAGAGAAGGCAATGGCAACTCAGTCCAGTACTCTTGCCTAGAAAATCCAATGGACAGAAGAGCCTGGTAGGCTGCAGTCTATGGGGTCACAAAGAATCAGACACGACTGAGTGACTTCACTTTCACTTTTCACTTTCATGCATTGGAGAAGGAAATGGCAACTCAGTCCAGTGTTCTTGCCTGGAGAATCTCAGGGACAGTGGAACCACGTGGGCTGACATCTATGGAGTCACACAGAGTCAGACACGACTGAAGTGACTTAGCAGCAGCAGCAGAGATTTCTTAAAAAAAATTAGAGATACCAAGGGAATATTTCATGAAAACATGGGCTCAATAAAGGACAGAAATGGTAGGGACCTAACAGAAGCAGAAGATATTAACAGGAGGTGGCAAGAATACACAGAAGAACTGTACATAAAAGATCTTCACCATCCAGATAATCAGGATGGTGTGATCACTCATCTAGAGCCTGACATCTTGGAATGTGATGTCAAGTGGGACTTAGGAAGCATCACTATAAACAAAGCTAGTGGAGGTAATGGAATTTCAGTTGAGCAATTTCAAATCCTAAAGGATGATGCTTTGAAAGTGCTCCACTCAATATGCCAGCAAATTTGGAAAACTCAGCAGTGGCAACAGGACTGGAAAAGGTCAGTTTTCATTCCAATCTCAAAGTAAGGCAAGCTAAGGAATGCTCAAACTACTGCACATTTGCACTCATCTCACACATTAGCAAAGCAATGCTCAAAAAGATATTAACAGGAGGTGGCAAGAATACACAGAAGAACTGTACATAAAAGATCTTCACCATCCAGATAATCAGGATGGTGTGATCACTCATCTAGAGCCTGACATCTTGGAATGTGATGTCAAGTGGGACTTAGGAAGCATCACTATAAACAAAGCTAGTGGAGGTAATGGAATTTCAGTTGAGCAATTTCAAATCCTAAAGGATGATGCTTTGAAAGTGCTCCACTCAATATGCCAGCAAATTTGGAAAACTCAGCAGTGGCAACAGGACTGGAAAAGGTCAGTTTTCATTCCAATCTCAAAGTAAGGCAAGCTAAGGAATGCTCAAACTACTGCACATTTGCACTCATCTCACACATTAGCAAAGCAATGCTCAAAATTCTCCAAGCCAGGCTTCAACAGTACGTGAAACATGAAATTCCAGATGTTCACGCTGGATTTAGAAAAGGCAGAGGAATCAGAGATCAGTTTGCCAACACCCACTGGATAATTGAAAAAGCAAGAGAGTTCCAGAAAAATATCTATTTCTGCTTTATTGACTATGCTAAAGACTTTGATTGTGTGGACCACAATAAACTCTGAAAAATTCTTAAAGAGATGGGAATAGCAGACCACCTGACCTGCCTCCTGAGAATTTTGTGTGCAGGTCAGGAAGCAACGATTAGAATTGGACATGGAACAACAGACTGATTCCAAATAGGGAAAGGAGTATATCAAGGCTGTATATGGTCACCCAAATAAAATAAATATGTTTATTTAACATATGCAATATACATCATGAGAAACGCTGGGCTGGAAGAAGCACAAGTTGGAATCAAGATGCTGGGAGAAATATCAATAACCTCAGATATGCAGATGACATCACCCTTATGGCAGAAAGAGAAGAAAAACTAAAGAGCCTCTTGATGAAAATGTAAGAGGGAATGGAAATGTTGGCTTAAAACTCAACATTCAGAAACTAAGATCATGGCATCTGGTTCCATCATTTCGATGCAAATAAATAGGAAAACATTTGAAATAGTGACAGACTTATTTTGGGGGACTCCAAAATCACTGCAGATGGTGACGGCAGCCATGAAATTAAAAGAAATTTGCTCCTTGGAAGAAAAGTTATGACCAACCTAGAAAGCATATTAAAAAAACAGAGACACTACTTTGCCAACAAAGGTTTGTCTAGTCAAAGCTATGGTTTTTCCAGTAGTCATGTATGAATGTGAGAGTTGGACTATAAAGAAAGCCGAGTGCTGAGGAATTGATGGTGTTGAACTGTGGTGTTGGAGAAGACTCTTTAGAGTCCCTTGGACTGCAAAGAAATCCAACCTGTTCTCCTAAAGGAAATCAGCCCTGAATATTCATTGGAAGAACTGATGCTGAAGCTGAAACTCCAATACTTTAGCCACCTGATGTGAAGAAATGACTCATTAGAAAAGACCCTGATGCTGGGAAAGATTGAAGGCAGGATGAGAAGGGGATGCCAGAGAATGAGATGGTTGGATGGCATCACCAACAAATGGACATGAGTGAGTAAACTCCAGGAATTGGTGATTGAAGGGGAAGCCTGAGTCCTGCAGTCCATGTGGTCACAAGGAGTCAGACACGACTGAGTGAGTGAACTGAACTGACTAATGCAAAAGGACTAATTTTATTCTTAAGACTAGATACTTTTGATATATTATTAATTCATCATTTAATGAGAGTTGCAACATGAAAATTCATAGATTTATGAAACTGAAAGTGGCTCAGTCGTGTGCAACTCTTTACAACCCCATGGACAATGCAATCCATGGAACTCTCTGGTCTAGAACCCCGTAGTGGGTAGCCTTTTCCTTCTCCAGGGTATCTTCCCAACCCAGGGATCGAACCCAGGTCCCTTGGATTACAGGCAGATTCTTTACCAGCTGAATCCCAAGAGAAGCCCTATGATCAATCATTTCAAGTCCAAAGCATAAATTTTCTCAGCTAATAGCAAATGGGCTAACTTTATTATTAAGACTAGATACTTTTGCTGTATTTTTAGATCATTATTTATTGAGAGTTGCAACATGAATTTGTCTTTGACTGAAACACAAAATGCATTGAAGAAAATCTCTGATGTGTACAGTAAATGTTTCTATCAGCATCTGACTGCAACACTATAGCTTAAAAAGAAGACATTTTCTTATTTTTAGTTACTTATCTAGAAATATGTCTTATATAAAAGGTTGTATATAACTTACATAACTTATATAAAAAGTTATATAAAAGTTTCTGCCTGGTCAGAAACCTTTGCAAATCTCTATAGGTATAGACTCCTATCAGAAAGTAAGCAACTCATCACATAGTACATATGGAGAGTCAATATTAAAGTACCTATTTAACTGGATTTAACTGATGATTTTGTAAACTTACTTGAGTATCCATCCCTTTTTTAATAAAACACAAATTAATATGCTAATGAACTAAAAGGCCATAAAGCACATGTGGATATATTGTTTCATTTGGTATACTGAGCTCTTTATACTCATTTTTTTTTTCTCAACTGAGTATGGTTTCTGAGAAACAAATCTTTTAGAAAACTTTTAGTTGAATATATAATCAGTATCATATTCATAAAATGATGATCTGTAATATTTAGCATTTTATCATGAAGATTTTTCAATATCACATTATTTATATGTTTCTAAATAATTTCTTAGAAGCTTAATACACCATTTCTGAATGGATGTGCATCCAATAAATCTATGCTCACACATACATGCATAAAAAAAATACATTAACTTACTTTTAAGTATTTAGCAAGTCAGTAGAACAAGTGTAGTTTTCCAGACATCTTTTCTATAACCGAATAATATCTACATGATCAAATATAATTTGCTGATTAATATCATAAAGGGTGGGATTGATAAGACTTTTTAAATAATAAGAAAAGATTCAGATATTTGAAAAAAAGAAGAACCATTACTAACTTATTATAGACAAAATCAGAAATGAAGACAACTCCAACTATGGAAACCAAACTATGTTATAAAGAAACAGTTCCCCCAGATCATATGTATTCGGGTGAATGCTGTGAATATTTTTTTCTCAGAGTAGTATCCCAGATAAGCCAAGGACCTGTTCAAACTGCAGTGATCTGCTGACTATACTCAGAATATGGCAGTTTCATTTTTGAGGAATATTAATAAAATGGTGATTATAGTATAATGGAATTGATTTGCTTATGCACATCTAAGTTATTTTGATTAAAAAATTGTTTGAATAACAATATTCTGTTTTCTTTCCAACAGTAAATAAGGATATTTAAATTATCATATTTCTCAACCCAAATCTCCTAGGTTTAGAATCATACTTCTTACATGCATGTACAATATCTATCTCCACTCACAGTCACTCTCTTTTTAAAGCCTAAAGTTGAATTTGTAAATCCCCAGAGGCTTTAAATGATTCCCTAGCAAACTTGTAGATATCACAGTAAAATTATAATGTGGCAACAGCAACATTTCTCAAACAGGACCATCTCTAAACTAAGTCACAGAGAATTCACAGGTTCTTTATCATGTTTTAAAATATTTTGTTTTCATTTTGACTTCAATATACCTGCACTATCTGAATCACCTGCCCTAAAACCAAGATCTGACAAAGGAATTCATTCCTTGTTTGTTTTTAAATTGACATTGACACCACTTTAAGCTATTTTAATTTACAGGGTAACAAATAAAAGAATAATGGTGACTCAATATGATAAAGATACTTTATCCAAAGAAAATGAAAACACTAATTCAGAAAGATATGTGTCCCCATATTCATTGCAGCAATATTTACAATAGTTAAGTTATGAAAATAATCTAAGTGTCCATTGGTGGATGAACAGATAAAGAATATGTAATACACATGCAGGTATATTATATTCAGCCGTAAAAAACTGAAATGTTGATATTTGTGACAACATGGATAGATGTTGAGGGCATTATGCCAAGTGAAATAAGTTAGAGAAAGACAAATACTGAGTTATTTAATTTATGTGTGGAATCTAAAAAAAAAAATCCATTATTGCCTTGAAATTATCACTGTAGTACACTAGCAAAGTTTTTATATTTTAAATTAGTATGTAACATGTAATATTTTAAGTGGTTTATATGAGTGTGCATCTGTGTGGGTACATATAGAAGAGCTATAAGCTTGAGAAATGTATCACTACATTCATACTTGCACATACTTTCATGGGAAATAGATGGGGAAACAGTAGAAACAGTGTCAGACTTTATTTTGGGGGGCTCCAAAATCACTGCAGATGGTGTCTGCAGCCATGAAATTAAAAGATGCTTACTCCTTGGAAGAAAAGTTATGACCAACCTTGATAGCATATTCAAAAGCAGAGACATTACTTTGCCGACTAAGGTCAATCTAGTCAAGGCTATGGTTTTTCCAGTAGTCATGTATGGATGTGAGAGCTGGACTCTGAAGAAGGCTGAGCGCCGAAGAATTGATGCTTTTGAACTGTGGTGTTGGAGAAGACTCTTGAGAGTCCCTTGGACTGCAAGGAGATCCAATCAGTCCATTCTGAAGGAGATCAGCCCTGGGATTTCTTTGGAAGGACTGATGCTAAAACTGAAACTCCAATACTTTGGCCACCTCATGTGAAGAGTTGACTCATTGGAAAAGACTCTTATGCTGGGAGGGGTTGGGGGCAGGAGGAGAAGAGGACGACAGAGGATGAGATGGCTGGATGGCATCACTGACTCAATGGACATGAGTCTGAGTGAACTCCGGGAGATAGTGATGGACAGAGAGGCCTGCCGTGCCGCGATTCATGGGGTCGCAAAGAATCTGACATGACTGAGCGACTGAACTGAACTGAACTGAAGTAGTAACCTTACAATAAATATAAAGCTAAAAAAAGTAGAAATAGTTTGTCCATAATGGAAGACTCCTGACAATGTCTTTTAAAATGAACCTGACAATGTCTTTTATTTATTTTTTTAATGATTTTTTTAAATTAATTTTTATTTATTTTTTTTAGTTTGTTTTGCTTTACAATACTGTATTCGTTTTGCTACACATCGACCTGAATCAGCCACGAGCGTACATGAACTCCCAATCCCAACCCCCACCTCCCCCCTCCTGCCCCACACCCTCTCTCTGAATTATCCCCGTGCATCAGTCCCAAGCATCCTGCATCAAACCTGGACTGGTGATTCATTTCACTTATGATATCACACATGTTACATTGCCACTCTGCCAACCCATCCCACCCTCTCCCTCTCCCACAGAGTCCAAAAGGGCGTTCTATACATCTGTGTCTCTTTTGCTGTCTTGCGTACAGGTTTATCATTACCATCATTCTAAATTCCATATATATGTGTAAGTATACTGTATTGGTGTTTTTCTTTCTGGCTTACTTCACTCTGTATAATTGGCTCCAGCGTCATCCACTTCATTAGAACTGAGAACAGTGTGGAGATTTCTTAAAAAATTGCAAATAGAAATGCCTTATGATCCAGCGATCCCACTGCTGGGCATACACACCAAGGAAACCAGAATTGAAAGAGACTCGTGTACCCCAATGTTCATTGCGGCACTGTTTATAATAGCCAGGACATGGAAGCAACCTAGATGTCCATCAGCAGATGAATGGATAAGAAAGCTGTGGTGCATATACACAATGGAGTATTACTCAGCTATTAAAAAGAATACATTTGACAATGTCTTTTAAAATGAACTCTACATTACTCAGGGATTCCCTGGTGGCTCAGACAGTAAAGCGTCTGCCTGCAATGCCGGAGACCTGGGTTCGATACCCAGGTCGGGAAGATCCCCTGGAGAAGGAAATGGCAACCCACTCCAGTGGTGGGCTACAGTCCATAGGCTCGCAAAGAGTTGGACACCACTGAGCGACTTCACTTTCACTACATTACTCAAGAACCATGTCCTGCAACAGTCTAACTTTAGAAGTAAACCATCTGATAAAGTGACCACTCCCATCACGTGTCTGTGACATGTGAAATGGGACTCCTCTGCACTGAGATGTAATGTAAGTATAGGTAACATTTCAAACTGTAATGACATTTTTTATATGTAAAATATTTCCTTAATAATTTTATACCAATGCCATGTTGAAATGAAAATATCTGTAAAATATCAGATGAATAAAACTTTAGTAAAACTGATTTTACCATTTCCTTTTACTATTTGAATAAGGCTTCTCGAAAACTTATTATATATGTGGCCTGCATCATAGTTCTATTGGGTCCTTGACAAGGTTACCTGCTTCCTTATGTCATGGGCACACTTCCTGTAGACACTTCTAGATTATCTTGAACGTACTACTGCTTTTTATTCTTCTATATCTTTGCATATGATATTACTTCTTTTTGGACTGCCCTTCTTATGTTTCTGTTCTTTAAGAATTCATAATAACTCTTTGCTACTTAATTCAGGCTAATACCTCTGACATCTCTGATTTTTCTAAGTTAGATGTTTTTTCCTCTCCTGAGCTCTGCTAGCCCTGCACATGTCTATATTTTAGCGCCTATCACATATTACAACTGTTTTTCTTCATGTTTGTTTCCCTGTGAGATCTTCTGTGCCAGGGTATTGCTTTAACTAGCTTTTCGTTCACAACCATTAGGCCAGCATCTAGTGATGCTCTGTACACAGTGAATGTTCAGTAGGTAATAGTCAAATGAATTATTAGATGAATGAAAGATGAATGATTATAGTGGCAGTGAAAGTGTATACTTTAGATTCCTGTATTACTACCTCTTATGTCAATTGGCTTATCTTTGCCCTACCATCCTATGCAAAGTAGACTAAAGCCAAAAAGTTTAAAGTCTTTATTACAGCTGTGAATTTATCACCGAAGTTTCTGAGCTCTTGTTTTGTGTAATTTATTTCAGCTATGGATTGTCTCTCCTTTCCATAGATGCTATTTCTACCCCTTACTTTATCCACTCACATATGGAATTAGGTCATTTTCTAAATACCCAAAAATCACACAAAGAATTGTGTGTATAATAGATTTTACTTATGACTTGCTTTGGTAAAAGGAGTTTTGTTTACAAAAATAAAACAATTTCAAAAGAAGCATCACACAGAACTACTTGAAAAGTTTTTCCTAGATTGTCCAACACTGTATTTTTTTTTTCCTCCAGAAAGGGTTGCAAACACATTTTTTTTGCCTCCCCTATATCTTCCCTTTAAAACTCCCATCCTCTCTCTGTCATTCTTGAATGTCCAAGAGGTCTCCTTATACATATTAGACACTTATTTCTCCTGACCTAACGTTCAGACTCAGCTTCAGATGTATTCCAGAGCTATCAAAAAAGTCATAAGGATAAAAAGATCTCTATTTGCTCATATATATGTCATGATTATACATTTATGCTGGAAAATACAGTTTTATCCTCAAAAACACTTAAAAAGTACCATCACAAATATAATTATGTTTTTGCTATTGGATTTAGAACCATTGAAATAAATTCAATATTTGTGAAAATAAACATCTAGAAAAAGATTGTAATTTTTGTATTGTATTTTATGGTTCCTAAAACTAATTTGTTATATCCAGTTTAATACATTTTGGGGATAAATATGAATTACCTCAGATTTGGAATCTTTTGTTAGTCTACAATATAGTCAACATTTTTTAAACTATCAAATGTATTATATATAGTAAGCAAAATCTGATAAATTAATCAGCAACAAGGTAAAATAAGAATGATCTTCTTAAAGTAACTGGCATCAAAAATTCCAGAACAACAATACATAAGTAAGTCTGCTACTTCAGCAGAAAATAACCAAGAGCTTAAAATAAAAAACATGAATATTTTGATAAAATCCAGTTAGTGTTAAGTCCTAGAAGGCAATGGCACCCCACTCCAGTACTCCTGCCTGGAAAATCCCATGGATGGAGGAGCCTGGAAGGCTGCAGTCCATGGGATTGCTGAGGGTCAGACATGACTGAGCGACTTCACTTTTCACTTTCATGCATTGGAGAAGGAAATTGTAACCCACTCCAGTGTTCTTGCCTGGAGAATCCCAGGGACGGGGGAGCCTGGTGGGCTGCCAGCTATGGGGTTGCACAGAGTCAGACACGACTGAAGTAACTTAGCAGCACCAGTGTTAGGTACTCATTTGGGCTTCCTGGTGGCTCAGATAATAAAGAGTCTGCCTGCATTGTGGGAGACCTGGGTTCGATCCCTGGGTCGGGAAGAACCCCTGGAGAAGGAAATATCAACCCACTCCAATATTCTTCCCTGGAAAATCCCATGGATGACGGAGCCTGGAGGGCTACAGTCAGTGGGGTGGCAAAGAGTTAGACATGACTGAGCAAATAACACTTTAATTATAATCACACATTTAGGGCAGATAAATATAAAAATGTATTGAGAACAATTTCTTATTCAATTACAAAGTAATTTGAAAAAACAAACAAACAAAAGTTCAGTTTTAAAGAGCAATTTACCCTCCCACTCCAGGCTTTCTATTCAACATCAGCTCAATTTTAAGGTTTGTGTCTCACTATTGCCTTCTAGTAGTGACCGGGGTCTAAACTAAATCAAGAACAGGAACCAAAGTGTTGAGGGAAAAAAAAAAAAAGAAGAAAATATTCCAAGTTATATTTAGAATGGAGAGTCAAAAAGGTATAAAATGAATTGGATGTGGTAGTTGGAGAAGTAATATAGGATAGTCTCACCTTTTGAGATTCATGCAAATAAGACAAACTGATACACAGGAGTGGCAGGAAATCAGACAGTCTTCTTGGTGACCTCTATTTTATGTGAAAATTAGAAAGTAATTGAGAGATAAAAATAATAGAACTTGAGGGAAAGAATGTGAAGTCAGAATTGATCTGCTAGATTACAGAGAGAATGAAGGGATAAAGGTCCAGGGTATTTCCACACATCTAAAGAGGAAGTGTGTATTGTTTTTACACCTAAACTTACTTATTTATCCTGATATAAAAACACAAGTTTTCTGGATCAAAACACAAACTGATTATTTACTTACATGTCAATCATAGTGCTAAATTTCTATGTCCTAATTCCCCAGGTGGAATGCAGTATGAGTCAGATATATCCTTCTTGTCCTTCTCATCAATACTACAGGAGAACATCTCTAAAATTATGCATCTTGGAACTTATAGCGGTCAGCTGGCCCATTTAACCCTCAGCATCTCTGGAGAGAGAGTGACCATCGGTTGGAAAGCAAAATCACCCTATTTAGGAAAAGGAGGAAAAGGTTCCTAGATTTATTCTCATTTGATATGTAAATTACCGGTCCACTGGAGTTGTCTGAATCTCTCTCTCTCTCTGTAAGTCTTGGAGGCAGAGCAATATTTTTTCTCTATTCTCTTGGGGTTGCAGGCTGAACTTGAGAAGTAAGTTGACATAGACAGATTAATGGCTCCAAATAGGAAAAGGAGTATGTCAAGGCTGTATATTGTCACCCTGCTTATTTAACTTATATGCAGAGTACATCATGAGAAACGCTAGGCTGGAAGAAGCACAAGCTGGAATCAAGATTGCTGGAAAAAATATCAATAACCTGAGATATGCAGATGACACCACCCTTATGGCAGAAAGTGAAGAGGAGCTAAAAAGCCTCTTGATGAGAGTGAAATTGGAAAGTGAAAAAGTTGCCTTAAAGCTCAACATTCAGAAAACGAAGATCATGGCATCTGGTCCCATCATTTCATGGGAAATAGATGGGAAACAGTGGAAACAGTGTCAGACTTTATTTTTAAGGCTCCAAAATCACTGCAGATGGTGATTGTAGCCATGAATTTCAAAGACTTACTCCTTGGAAGAAAAGTTATTACCAACCTTGATAGCATATTCAAAAGCAGAGACATTACTTTGCCGACTAAGATCCGTCTAGTCAAGGCTATGTTTTTTCCAGTAGTCATATATGGATGTGAGAATTGGACTGTGAAGAAAGCTGAGTGCTGAAGAATTGATGCTTTTGAACTGTGGTGTTGGAGAAGACTCTTGAGAGTCCCTTGGAGTGCAAGGAGATTCAACAAGTCCATTCTAAAGGAGATCAGTCCTTGGTGTTCTTTGGAAGGACTGATGCTAAAACTGAAACTCCAATACTTTGGCCACCTCATGTGAAGAGTTGACTCATTGGAAAAGACTCTGATGCTGGGAGGGATTGGGGGCAGGAGGAAAATTGGACGACAGAGGATGAGATGGCTGGATGGCATCACTGACTGGATGGATGGGAGTCTGAGTGAACTCTGGGAGTTGGTGATGAACGGAGAGGCCTGGCGTGCTGCAGTTCATGGCGTCACAAAGAGTCAGACACGACTGAGCGAGTGAACTGAACTGAACTGAACTGAGACAGATTAATAGGAGAAAAGCATACACAGTTCATTTTTACATGAACATGGAAGCCTTCACAGGAAAATGAAGGCCCAAACAGTGCTTAGGTCCTCTAAGTTCTGATATACTAGATTGAAGAAAGAATAGTAATTGTGAAAAAAGTAAAATATTTAGGAAGACCAAAGGAAGATAAGGGTCATTTTAACAGGATGTGTTTGTACAGATTCTTCTCAGCCTCAACTCCCCTTCTCTGGTGATACGAATGTCCTTTTCCTCCAGGTTCAGGGATGGCATCTTTTGGATAGGAATTATATCTCTTGTTTCAAGAAGAAAAGTGATGGTCAGATTCCTCTTTGGGTACCTGCTGCTTTTCTAAGTACCTTTATATCAAAAAAGCCAATATATCAAATGGCCTGTTTTGGGGTGGCATGTTCTGAACACTTTCATTCTGTCTTTAATTTTCAAGACTTGTTTCCACTCAAACACTTCTTTAACCAAGGATCCTGCAATCTTTGTTCCAAAAGCCTCATTGGTGCAAAAACATGGAAATATTCATGAAGCATTGTTTTCTGAGAACGGAGTAGTAATGTGGGTCAAGATGAATAAGGCAGTTTATGGATCAAGTTGTTTAAGCAATGACTGAGGATGAGAAAAACTAGGAAGCTAGGTGGATTAACCCCACAGACTTCCCATATCTCATAAGAACAGAAATCAAAGATTTTCAAAGCCCTTTAAAATCTGTTGGAATGCCCTAGTATAAAGGAGTATAGCATGTGTAGAGGCTATGAATCACAAAGAAAGAGGGCACTTTATAATCAGCCAAGAAATAGTTGAAAGCCCATAGAATTTTGATGACCATTCACTTTTGAATCACTGGAAAATAAGTAGCTTTTTTTTTTTAAAGGACCAAAATAAAAAATGGTATAGAGAGAGCTGGGTTTGAATTGAAGCAAAATGAGGCTGCATGTATTCTGTGATGTGGTTGAGCAAATATTGTTTACCACAAAACTAGCATTTCAGAGACTTCAGGAGAAAGGAAAGAGAAGAAAGCATCTTTAGGACAAGAAGTCAAGGTAGATAAACAGGAAAACCTCCTGTTTTCTGTATTCTACTACACTTCACTTCTGACACCAGACATGTTATTTTTTTTTTTTTCAAACCAAACAATTTTTCCAATTCTCTGTGGGTACTAACTGGGTTTCCCCAATTCTGACACTGTTTGGAGTTAGGAAAGAGTCCACAGGTGAACGACTCAGTACCATAATGAGGCAAGTAGTGGATGGGCCCCCCAGTGTAAAATAATTGGAGATCCATTCTCTGTGGACCGAAACTGCAAGACTAGAATAGCAGAACAACTGAGAGAGGAGGCTGGGTCCTATCCAGATCACATATTTCTCCTTCTCCAAGCCCGAGACTTCCCCAGTCACACATCACAGAAAGTCTCCTTGGAGGTCAAAGGGAGGTGATGCCAAGGGATGCTCTACCCGTATGCCTTTTTGGTAGAATCCATCTTGGCTAAGAGATGCATGTGCATACATGGGAGGATCCTAAGATATGGACTCTGAACCAGGCAAGTCAACATGATTGGCCAAAGGAAACCCAGAAAAGTTGCCACATGAAAGTACTTCAAATTGCTATGAGGGTGCGACTCAGTAACTATCTCTCTGAGCCCACCTGTGTGTCTATCCACACATATGTACTCTTTTCCTCCTAATAAATACTTCACTTGCTCCACTACTTTCTGTTATGTTTCTCCATTACTTTATGTTAATTTACACAAAGCTGACAAGCCAGAGCCCTTGCCACTAACTACTGATCTAGTGGTTAAGACTTGTGCTCTCACCACTGTGACTTGTCTTCAATCTCGTGCCAGGGAACTGAAATCCTGCTTTAAGCTACTGCAGGCCAGCAGAGGCCACCTGATATCAGTAAGACTGCCCTACCCCAACCTCAGACACCAATCACAGTTTTCAGGTTATCATCTGTATTGCTGATCAAGCAATTACAAATTGGAAGTTCCCACAACCCCTCTCCTGAAGTTCAATAATTTGCCGGAATGGCTCACTGAACTCAGGAAAGCACTTTACTTAGTATTAGAGATGTATAACCAAGAATCTATTACAGGATAAAAATGAACAAGCAGGTGAAGAGATACGTATGATAAGGTATGTAGGAAGGAGTGACTTGTTTTTATACCATCCCTGGCCAAGCGACCCTTCTCACATCTCCATCTGTACATCAACCCAGAAGCTCCCTAAATCCCTTTGATGAGGATTTTTTAATTGAGGCTTCATCATATAGGCATGGTTGATTAAATCATTGTCCGTTAGTGATCAGTGCAACCTCCAGTTACTCTCCTTTCCCTGGAAGTTAGAGGTTGGGCTGAAGGTTACAACTCTCTGATAACATTTGGTTCCTCTGGCAATCATACCCTCATACTTAGGGGCTTTCAAGAGTCACTTTATTGACATAAACTGAGGTCTGCATTGGTATTTGTTATGCAAAACAAAAATATGTATTTCATGTCTATTTTCCTAGAGCTGCTTCAGGAACTCAAGACAGAAACCAAATATAATGATAAAAGACACTCCTATTGCTCTTAGAAAATTAGGAAATTACAATTAGAAATCATTTAGGAAATTACAAGAGTTTTAGAAACTCTGGCCAGGACCCCCAAGAGGGTAAAGCAACTGGAGATTCATTCCCCGCAAACCAAAACTCCAAGATAAGAAAGGATAGCAGGATAATTAAGGGAGGAAGCTGGGTCCTCCTAAGACCATATATTTCTCATTCTCAGAGTCAGGAGACCTCCCAGACCACACAGGCACAGAAAGGCTCCTTGAAGGTCAAAAGGGGAGTGATCTCAAGGGATGCTCTATGCATATGCCTTTTCAGTAGAATTCATCTTGGCTAAGAGATGTGTGTCCACACGTGAGTACACACCTGAGAGAATTCTAGGAGGCACCAAATATGGACTCTGAACCAGACAAATATAAATGACTGGCTAACGGAAACCTGGATGAGATGCCATAAAAGTAATTCAAATTGCCGCGAGGGTGTGACTCAGTGACTCTGAGTCCATCCTGTGTCTATCCACATGTACTATACTTCACCCTCCCCCCTTAACAAATACTTTACTTGCTTGACTACTTTCTGTCTTTGGGGAAATTCTTTTCTGCAAAGCCAAAGGGCCGGGGCCCTTGTCACTAACCACTGGTCTCCTGGCTAGGATGTGGTGCTCTCAGGGCCACAACCCAGCCTCAATCTCCATCTGGGAACTAAACCTTGTTGCAAGCCATTGCAGGCCAACTCCACTCAAGATCAGAAGGAAACTGAACATATTTGCTATTATATAACAGTTTTACAGTAGAGAAAATTCCAACCAATGCAATAATGGATTTGAAGAAGGGCCAATGAATTAAAGGTGTCTTTTAAACAGACTGAAGACTATAGGAATATTTTATCTCAATTCCTTGGATAAGGGTCTTTAAAAAAAATCATTTATCTTCTAACATAAACACAGTACTTGAGTTAATTTTGTTAAGCAGTTATTTGCAATGCCTGTTATTTTTTTCAATTTCCTAAATTATTTGTAACTAAGCTTGAATTTGGAGAAGGCAATGGCACCCCACTCCAGTACTCTTGCCTGGAAAATCCCATGGACAGAGGAGCCTGATAGGCTGCAGTCCATGGGTTGCTAAGAGTCAGACATGACTGAGCGACCTCACTTTCACTTTCATGCATTGGAGAAGGAAATGGCAACCTACTCCAGTGTTCTTGTCTGGAGAATCCCAGGGACGAGGAGCCTAGTGGGCTGCCGTCTATGGGGTCACACAGAGTCGGACACAACTGAAGCGACTTAGCAGCAGCAGCAGCAGCAGCAAGCTTGAATTTATTGTTCACAAAGATGAAACAATGGTAGAAATTAGGTGTGAAGGGAATGTTGGAAGCATCTCCAACATGATGTGTATGTAGCAGGGTGCACATAAAGGTTCTGAGAGAAACCATGCCCTACATGCCTGGAGGTGGAGAGTAAGGAGCAGGGAGTTCTCAAATCAGCCTTAAATAGATACTAACAAAAAACAAAGGAAGCTAGAGATAAATCACTACTATTTATACCTTCTTCCTATTTCTCCCTCAATCTTCACTCGCTCTTTCTTTTCCCTCATTTTTTTTCTTCTTACCTATCACTCTTTACCTGCTTTTTTCCTCCTTATATTATCACCTTTCCACTCTTTTTCTTCTTTTTCCAACTTTTCCTTCATAGCTTTTGGGGTTAACATATACACACTACTATAAATAAAATAGATAATCAATAATGACCTACTATAACACAGGAAACTTTACTCAATATGATAAGCTTTATGGGAAAATAATCTGAAAAAAAGATGTATATGTATATATAAGAGAATCATTTTACTGTATCCCTGAAATTCTGTTCGGTTGCTCAGTCGTGTCCAACTCTTTGTGACCTCATGAATCGCAGCACGCCAGGCCCCCTGTCCATCACCAACTCCCGGAGTTCACTCAGACTCACGTCCATTGAGTCCGTGATGACATCCAGCCATCTCATCTTCAGTCATCCCCTTCTCCTCCTGCCCCCAATCCTTCCCAGCATCAGGGTCTTTTCCAATGAGTCAATTCCTCGCATGAGGTGGCCAAAGTACTGGAGCTTCAGTTTTAGCATCATTCCTTCCAAAGAAATCCCAGGGTTGATCTCCTTCAGAATGGACTGGTTGGATCTCCTTGCAGTCCAAGGAACTCTCAAGAGTCTTCTCCAACACCACAGTTCAAAAGCATCAATTCAGCACATTATAAATCAACTACACCCCAATATAAAATATAAATACTTAAATAAAATCTGCTTTTCAATAACTGCTTATTGGTTTTAAATTATGTGACTCTATTTTGAGATATTAGTCAGTAAGTGAAAGAACACTAATTTGTCATGATCTGGCCTATACTTTATTACTCAGACCCAGCTAAAGAGAAGTGCAGTGCGAGTGGCAGTGTTAGAAAAATAATAGTGATGTCTGCATTTTTCTGAGAATGCAAGGACATGTGGGAGGTATGATGTCTAGAGTATTTATCTATGACACTTATACTTTTGAGGATGCAATTTCTGACAATGTGCATCCTTAATACACTTTCCTTTTCATTAACATTCTTCCCTACATTTTAATCTATACTGCACAATGCTGCTGCTAAGTTGCTTCAGCCGTGTCCAACTCTGTGCGACCCCATAGACAGCAGCTCACTAGGCTCCTCTGTCCCTGGGATTCTCCAGGCAAGAACACTGGAGTGGGTTGCCATTTCCTTCTCCAATGCATGAAAGTGAAAAATGAAAGTGAAGTCGCTCAGTCGTGCCCGACTCTTAGCGACCCCATGGACTGGAGTCTATCAGGCTCCTCCATCCATGGGATTTTCCAGGCAGGAGTACTGGAGTGGGGATGCCATTGCCTTCTCTGATACTGCACAATAGACAGCTATAAGTTTTTTCAGTTTATTGAGTATTGTTGTTAGTCGCTAAGTCATGTCTGACTCTTTGTGACTCCATGGACTACAGCATGCCAAACTGCCCTTCACTATCTCCCAAAGTTTGCTCAAATTCATGTCCATTGAATTGATGATGCCATAGAACCATCTCATTGTCTGTCACCCTCTCCTCCTTTTGCCTTCAATCTTTCAAAGCATCAGGGTCTTTTCCAGTGAGCCTGCGCTTGCATCAGGTGGCCAAAGTATTGGAGCTTCAGTTGCAGCATCAGTCTTTCCAATGAATATTCTGGGTTCATTTCCTTTAGGATTGACTGGTTTGATTTCCTTGTTGTCCAAGGGACACTCAAGAGTCTTCTCTGGCACTGCAATTCAAAAGCATCATTTGTTTGGTGTTCAGCTTTCCTTAAGGTCCAACTCTCACATCTGCACATGACTACTGGGGGGAAAAAAAAACAAAACACAACATAGCTCTGATTGTATGGAACTTTGTCAGAAAAATGATGTCTCTGCTTCTTAGTATACTGTCTAGGTTTGTCATAGCTTTCTTTCCAAGGAGCAAGTGTCTTTTAATTTCATGGCTGCAGTCACCATCTGCAGTGATTTTGGAGCCCAAGAAAATAAAATCTGTCATTATTTCCACCTTTTCCCTTTCTATTTGCCATAAAGTGATGGGACTGGATGCCAGGATCTTAGTTTTATGAATGGTGAATTTTAAGCCAGCATTTTCACTCTTCTCTTTCACCCTCCTTCAAGAGGCTCTATTTGGTTATTTTTATTTCAGAATTTCTTTTTTAACGTAATCAATAAATAGGGTGACCCCAATCTTTCATTATAAAAACAGGACATGTGAAATTAGAAGGAAAAAAAAAAGAGATTTGGTGAAGTATTTTAACTTCTTTCAGAGTCATTTGAGTTCAAGCTTTGGGCAAAGATTCAGGCTAGTTCTTATTTTATCCAAACTGGTGCATTCCTAATCACAGTGCTAGCAGCCAGCTGTGTTGATTCACTTGTTTCTAGTACATGTTTTTATTGTACTACAGAGAAATGATCATTTCATTTTGTGCTCAGGCAAGGGTATTTTATCAAAAATATAAGACTGTCTCTTATATTTGCTATATTCCACATGATATTTGTGAATGAGAACACATAAAAATTATTTTTAAGTTGATATATGACTAATTTTAAGAAAACATTTTGCTTTTCTTGGATATAAAAATAGAAGCACTTAATCTAATGTTTATTATATAATCACTTATAATACAGAGTTAACAGTCTCTACTTAAAGTCACTGGTTAATGGAATATGCCAAAACATACCCCAAACCTCATCAGATATTAATATAAAGCTATCTGTCCTGTTATTTTTTTATTGATGTACATTCAAGAAAAGGTAGTATAAATGTGGGGGTTGATAATGCCCTTACATATTATATTTATTCACATATATAAATGCACACACACAGGAATATTATTCAGCATTAATTATCAATTTGTTCCCATACTACTGTAAAGGGAAGTCACTTTTAAATTCACTTCAAGAATAAATTCAGCTGAATTTATGTCTTTATTTTTAAATGAATCAAAGTGTAGTGTGACTGAAAACTGCTAATATCCTAGAACATTATGCATTAGCTGCTGCTGCTGCTAAGTTGTTTCAGTCGTGTCCGACTCTGTGCGACCCCATAGACGGCAGCCCACCAGGCTCCTCGTCCCTGGGATTCTCCAGACAAGAACACTGGAGTGGGTTGCCATTTCCTTCTCCAATGTATGAAGGTGAAAAGAAAAAGTGAAGTCGCTCCGTCATGTCTGACTCTTAGCGACCTCATGGACTGCAGCCTATCAGGCTCCTCCATCCATGGGATTTTCCAGGCAAGAGTACTGGAGTGGGGTGCCATTGCCTTCTCCATTATGCATTAGAATGCTATTTTAAGATACTATTTTAAAAATATCTAAGATCATGGACAAATTACCTGCTCGATTAAGTGTTCCATATAAAAATCATATGTAATCCTGATTAAAATTGTATTTTTCAAGTACTCTAAGATTGAAAATTACATAAAATATGTCTAAAATAAATGCAAGTGATATTTATACACAGATGATTGCTATGCTCTGATATAAAGGATCTGAAAAACATTAAGTTAGAACATATAATCTGTAGTAAATTCAAAAGTCATCTACATTATATTTATAACAAAGTTATTTTAATTACCTTGATACGTTAAACTACACTCCACAGAATATTTCAGTATTCCTTTAGAATTGTTTTGCTTAAATACATTTCTGAAACATTGAAAACCTACATCTTATTTTTGTAACAAAAGATATATTTGAATAATGTATGTGTGCTTAGTTGTTCAGTTCTGTCTGACTTTTTGTGACCCCATGGAACTGTGTCCATGTGGATTCTCCAGGCAAAAATACTGGAGTGGGTTGCCATGCCCTCCTCCAGGGGATCTTCCCAACCCAGGGATAGAACCCAGGTCTTCAGCTATTGCAGGCAGATTCTTTCCCATCTGAACCACCAACGAAGCCCGAGTAATGTGTGGTTCAGCACTTTAATACAAAATAACACTATTTCTACTGAGCCCAATGATATAATTGGGCTTAGTAACTGAGAAAAACATAATAAAGAGCAAAACAATGCATCCTGTTACTGAACAATCTAAACTGATGCTCCGATAAAATTACCTTTCTCATTTTTATAAGTATCATCCTATTAAATAAATCAGTAACAATAAAACAGTTTTTTTCAGAGCTTGTACATAATTCCAGTTCCCCTTCTCTCATTTTTCAAGTCTCTGTCCCAGAAATTTGCAGTCAGTGAAGGGCAATTCCAGTAGGTGGAGTAATAGTAAAGCAAATACTATGTGTTGCACTATAACTTTCTGCTTCTATTATCATTTTGGGCAGAAAATAGCATAAATCAGATGAGGTTAATTTAGAAATAGAATATATAAGTATAGATAAATGTATTACTGTTTAGAGTAAGTGTATTGCTGTAGAACAAAAATATATTCCCTTTAGTCCTCAATATTCTCTTTATTTTTCCTTTTCACTTTCAAAAGTTTCCTAGGGAACCTGTTTAATCAAAAGCCTGCTTATTGTTAGTAGCTTCAAATTTGACAGACAGCTCCTGAATAACGTATTGGGGGAAATCAGAGAGGACAGACTCAGACGACTTCAAAGTTAGTATCTGGGTATTTAGATTCTAGATAATTTTCTAATAAGCTCATAGCCTTTCCATCCCCCACATCTTTAGCCTGGTCAGAGCCTTCACTGTCCTGAGCAGAAGAATGGCAGAGAGATCTTTGCCAAGTGTAAAGAGAGACAGAGAGAGAAGGCAGATGTTGAGGTTCTCCATGCGTTTATCTATATTTCTCCTGGGGATTAAACTGCTGCTATGAGCTCTCCTAGGGATAAAAGCTCAATATGTCTATCAAATATGACTACAGTTATCCACCAAATATGTATATGTGAAGGAAAATAAATTCAACCTGCTGTATCTCCATATCTATACTTACATGTATATCACAATACATAAACTGGAAAAAAAATGAATGTTTGTACTTTATTACCATCTTTTATAATTTATAATACAGGTCTTTCTCCCCCTCTCCCCCGATACTGGTCATAAATCCTGGGAAAAACTTTACTTGAACAGTAAAATTGTCCCTGGTATCTAAAGGAAGGTCCTAGGTTTGCTTTCTGAATGGACATCAATTCATAATATCCCTACTGAGTGTTTTTCATCTTGTGTGGATTAATTTAGAGTCTATTTCAGGATGCCATGATAGCCTAGTTTAGAATCATGGCAATCTTGTCAACTGGAATTTGTTAGCCAATGCCTTGAAATCTAAGTAACATATACTACTGCCGTGATATACAGAAACATATAGCATCTTCATTTATTTTTTTTTTTTTTTACTTTACAATACACCTGTGGCAGACTCAATGTTTTTCTTATGTTCAAAGTAGTACAAATAAGCAATTAAAAACAATTCAAATAGGGATATATTTACTTGGTCTATAACATTTCTTTTTGTTATATCTATCCTTGTTTTATCAACTGAATAGATAGTATTTTATGAATATGTTGAATGAGTTTGATAAGGATACAGGATGCTTGGGGCTGGTGCACAGGGATGATCCAGAGAGATGATATGGGGAGGGAAATGGGAAGGGGGTTCAGGATTGGGAACTCATGTATACCCATGGCAGATTCATGTCAATGTATGGCAAAACCAATACAGTATTGTAAAAAAAAAAAAAAGGGAGGGGAGAGAGAGAGAAAAGAGTAATATAAGCTATGAATTCCATATTCTACTGTATTATTTCCTATCAAACATTCCTCCTTAGGATAGTTTAATAACATTATAATTACATATCGTCACAAAATTAAAAAAAAATGAATAAGGCTATCAAAGTTACTCAAACAAAACACATGTATTTAGATTCATCTTCTCATTTGTATTCTCTTTATATATACTTAGCTTGGTTAATTTAGGAAAAATCTACAGAATGTGATCTGTACACTTCTACATTCTATCTGAATTTGCCTTAGTGTGAATCATTAGATAATTGAGCACAAAATTCTAAAATTCTGAAAGTACTTTATAATAAGAATTTTCACTAACAAAATTAAATAGCATGGAAGTTAATAAAAAAAATTAATATCTAAAATAAAGTGAATCTTTAGTCAAGACTCATCTTGATTCTTTTTTATAAATGTTAAACAGAGAGAAAAATCAGTACTCTCATGTAAATATTTTCCACCTAATAATCAACTCAATTTTTTATCATTTATCTTGTCTCTAGAAATCCATGGCCCTCATAAGTAGGTAACCATTTTTTTTTTCCTGCCTCATAGCTAGAGAATCCCAGAGGACACATTGACATTTTTCCTTCATTTTAAGGGGATAAAAAATTAATGAGTCACTACTAGAGGGATAAAAGTATCTTATCAGGGAATAGTCAACCAATTAAGTGCAACAAATTTTATTAGAATATGTTATGTTAGTGGGAACACTCCTTGTCTCTGATGTCACATTTTCATACGAAGACACTGGTGTTAGAATACTTCTCTTTGGTATACTCCTCATCTTTTATATCTCTTAAGAACATGCTGTCAATACTATCTGGTTCATATTTCTTGAATTTGTAGAAATAAAGCATTGAAAGTTTTAATTTCTAAATACTTTCTTTTATTCTCCCCTACCACAACCAGTGAGAGACTTGAAACAAGCTGCTTTGTATTTAATAAACACAGCCTTTTCCTGGGACGGGTGGCTCCAAGGCATTTATAATTTAGGAAGAGGTGGTTGTGTGGAAGAAGAATAGTCAACACATTTTAGATACAAATTGAAACTGAGTTTTGTACTTTTTTCTAATAACAATTTTTATATCTCCTGTATCTTAGTTTTCACTTTGTTTCTAATTGAGGAAGGACAGAGAGGAGTGCTATATATTGATATCCTTAATCCCTAAAGATAGGTTTGACATTATGAGAACCTCTCAGTTTGATATAATTAAGTGTGAAATAAGGAGCAACAACAGCAACAACTATGGTCTGGCTCTCTGTGACCCCATAGACTGTAGCCCACCAGGTTCCTCTGTCCATAGGATTTCCCAGGCAAGAATACTGGAGTGGGTTGCCATTTCATTCTTCAGGAGATCTTCTCCATCCAGGGATCAAACCCACATTTCCTGCTTGGCAGGTGGATTTTTTTACCATTGAGCCATCTGAGACGCCCGCTAAATATGGTGCCAACTTTGAAATATCTTAGACTTTATCTGAAAAGATGATATCATATCAGAAAAATTTTGTATGGTATCATATAATTATTAGTGTCTTCTGGGCTTCCCTGGTGACTCAGCAGGTAAAGAACCTACCTGTCAATGCAAGAGACACAAGAGATGTGAGTTCCATGCCTGGGTCAAGAAGGTCACCTGGAGAAGGAAATGGCAACCCACTCCAGTATTTTTGCCTGGAAAATTCCATGGACAGAGGAGCCTGGTGGGCTATATAGTTCATGGAGCCACAAAGAGTTGGACAGGACTAAGCATATGCACACACACTGTCTTCTGAAATTACTTATGCCCAGGAGTCAGTCATAAAATAACAATACACTCTGCTGAGGATATGATACTTTGTTCTTGGTAAATGAGATTCTTAAATGTTTGGGCCTTCACTTAGACCTCTGTAACATTAACATAATATATTGGATATTTCCTATTAAGTTTTAGTTACTGAATCATGAAACATACCACTTACATATAAGTGGAGGCTATGCAAATAGAAGAGTTCATTATGTCAGTATATATTGCCTTGAAGCTTCCTATATATGAAGCTTCAGTTTACTAACACATGTCAGTGAAAACACAGATAACACAATATTACTTAAGAGTATGTCAACTGGCCATAAGTCAAGATGATACTTTCAACAGAACTAAAAGTACTTTTTTAATAACTCAGTCAAACTTCTGCAATGTCTTTCACTTCAAACTGACATGAAATATAGATTATTGTATAATTTCCTTGAGAGAAAAATATGCAATTCCTATTAATTTTATAATCTTCATCTAAAGGCAACATCAGTTATCTTGAATTTGAGGTAAAAATTAAACAGGAAGAATAATCTGACCATATTGTCCTAGTAGTATATGAAGGCACAAAATCCAGGAGAAACAGCTTAACAGTAAAGCAAAAAAAAAAAAAAGTCTTTATGCAGGCTATTGTTCAAGGACAGAAAGTAGACTTTTTCCATAAAAATGTAAAAGATTAATGGATTTGTGGATAGGAATGTATTTTTAGAGACTCATTCCTAATCTCTCTGACATACAGACACAGACTTGTATGACTTTAAAGGCATAACATGATTTAAAGTAGAATATCATATATGGTACATTGTGACTTGAAAATGATGTTTCCAGTGTGAATGTAATATTAGCACAAAGAAAGTACATCCTGAAGAAGGAAAAAATAATTATGTGGTAAGTTCCATCTCATCTAGACGGCAAAAGAGGTCATGTCAGTCATGAAGGACAATTCCAAACTATTGCAGCTGAGCAAAATTCCATTATAAAACATTTCAATATACATAGATTCAATTTTACAAAGTCATCAAATCATGACCTCATTTTGATAGTGATATATAACATAACTATAGATCTGGTTTATTACTAACTAGTTGTGCAACTGCAGATCGACACTTTTCTTGTTTGAGGATTATTCTCTCCATCTATAAAATAAGAGGATTAGAAAGAGATGATCTCTAAGCGCCCCTGTAGAGGGAACATTCTATGTTTGCTTCCCTAAAAACACAGAAAATGTAGCAAGAATACTATTCTTGCTTCTCAGAGTCAGGACTCTGATGAGATTATCTTGCATTTTAAATGATGAATAATAGAGTTTCAGGTTCAGTAAAGTTAGATGCATCAATTCCCTAGAAATGTGAGTGAATTCTTCACCAGCTCAGGGAAGAAGAGTCACCCATCATTGATTTACTTGTTATAAGGGGAATGTTTCTTGATATTTGGGAACTTTCCGATTCAGTTCTATATGAAGGACTAGTTCTCATTACACATACACACACACACACAAATTACATACTAAAAATATAGATACATAATGAAGAATGTAACATTCCCAATAGTAATACTCCAACAGTCTCAAACTGTTAAATATTTTAAATTAGAGAAGGAAGTTATATGTTCATGAAATAGTCTATTGCAGGGTTTTTCAACTTCAGCACTATTTATGTACTCGACTGTATAATTCTTTAGCATGGGGGCTGTTCTGTGAAAAGTAGGATATTTAACAACATACTTGGCTTCTAGATGCTAATATAGAATTTTCCCAACAAATTGCAAAACCAGCTGTTTCCTGGGAGAAAAGTGGTTTCTGATTGAGAACCATTGGCTCAATACAATGCTGTATATGTATGTATACTATCACAAAATGTCTAATTGTTCTCCAAGATGTTCTGATTTCAATACTTCAGGATGAATTATTTCATTTAGGTTTAAACATGTATTACTACATTTACTGTGGACTTTTAGAAATTTAAAGTTAAGAAACAAAGATTATTTTAGCTTAGCTTTTCTAAAACTTAAAAATTGTAGTGAAACTACATAGAAACACAAATAAGTTTCACAGTAGTCAAGATACTGATATAATCTAAACATTCTCCATGGGATAACGGATAGAGAAAATGTGGTGTACATATAAAATGGAATATTATTCAGCAATAAAAATAGAAAATCCTGTTATTTTTAACAATATGGATGAAACTGGAGAGCATTATGGTTAAGTAAAATAAGCCAAACAGAGAAAGCTAAATATTGTATGGTATTGCTTATATATAAACAATGCTTCTTTGCTGGTTCAGTGATAAAGAGTTTGCCTGCAATGCAGGAGACACAAGAAACGCAGCACTGGGATGACCCAGAGGGATGGTACGGGGAGGGAGGTGGGAGGGGGGTTCAGGCTGGGGAACATGTGTACACTCATGGCGGATTCATGTTGATGTATGGCAAAACCAATACAATATTGTAAAGTAATTAGCCTCCAATTAAAATAAATAAATTTAAATTAAAAAAAAAAAAAAAACAAGAAAGGCAGGTTTGATCCCTGGGTTGGGAAGATTCTTTGCAGAGGAAATGACAACCTGCTGCAGTATCTTGCCTGGAAAATTCCATGGACAGAAGAGCCTGGTGGGTTACAGTCCATGAGGTCACAAAGAATCAGACCTGGCTGGGCACACACACACACACACGAATGACAACAGCAACAAAAAGCCAAGTGATAGAAACTGAGAATAGAATAGATTGCCAGGAGGTTGGGAGAGGGAGAAATGGGGAGATACAGCTTAGATGGCACAATCCTTCAGTCTAAGAACAGTAAGTACTGAGTATAGCATGGTCACTATGGCTAATAATATGTGATTATATACTCGAGAGCTGCTGAGAATAAACCTTAAGTATTCTCACCACAAAAAGAGAGATTTAACTGTCTGAGCTGATGGATATGTTAATTTTCTTGAGCCTGGTAATCTTTCCACAGTGTATATGTATGTCAAATCATCACACTGTATACTATATATATGATTATATTTGTCAATTATTCCTCAATAAAGTTGGGGGGAAAACACAAATGAGGCTTCTGCTGAGGAAATTGAGATCTACAAACCTGCTTCTTTTAGCCAAGAATCTCATTACTGGCATCCACCCTAAGTTCCTGTGTGCTCTATGAGTAAGGAGCAGCTGATTGAATTCCGTGCCCTGTTCCATGACCTCTATGCTCAAAACACTGTATTATGCCCACAAAAACAAAAATTACCCTTAACGTTACTGGTCTTGAGCCAACAAGTTTGTTAGTTCCTAATGAAAAATCTTTACCTACTAAGAATTTTGTTTTCGTTTTCCTTCTTTGTGGCTCTGTGACAATCCCATTATTATTTATTTGCATACATTGAGAATTATTTAATATTTTTAATATTTTAAAAGTAAGTATGATTCAAGTCCCATGTATCTATGCTCTGGGGTATTCCTTTGAGGCAAAATCACAAATGGCATTAAACCTAGAGAGAATTATGCATGGCTACAGAGAGAATGTTATTCACTTAGAGCACGGCCACATAGTGACTTCAATCAAGTTTGCTTTTCAAGTGTTAAATGGACTGAGTGACTCTAAAGGTTTTTGAACACTTTCCAAAACTGGAGTAGTGCAGATTTTGTTTTAAGTTCAAGTTCTGTGGTTAAATTGGGAGAATCTTTAATATGAAGCAAATAAGTAGGATTCCAAAAAGAAAATGCATTCAGGAAAATGAGGTTCTAATTTATTGATATGCTAATTAGTAAAACATCATGCAAATCCGAAGAAGGCCATGGAGATTTTTCCTTCTAAGCATAAAAAATACATCTAATGTTACTTAAGCTGCAGTCAATTACAGTAGTGTGAGAGACTCAACCACATAGGGTCTTATTTCCTTAACAAAAATGATCCTTTTTCATCACTATTTGCTTACTACAAGTCTACTAATAAGTCTCCAAATAATATATTTTGTTATCAAATGCCTAAAACTTCTAGTGCATAAATTTACGTCTTATAGGGAAAAGTCATAAAAATGTAAAGAATATACATATTTTTGCAAGAAAGATATTCCATGAAGAGAAACAGCCTTATTAGCTCATCTAGTACTGATAGTGAAAACTTATGCTTGAAGAGATATGAATTTTATGAGTGAGTTGAAGGGAACCTTAAAAATAATCTACTTGTTTTTTAAATGAGAAGGAAGAAGGCCAAGATCACATGGTCAGATATCCAAAAAGTGAGGGCCAAAATACTACCCTCCCTTCTTGTATGTATGTATGTATGTATGTAAAGTCACTCAGTCATGTTCAACTCTTTGAGACCCATGGACTGTAGCCTACCACACTGCTTCGTCCATGGGACTTTAATTTTTCATTTTATTTTATTTTTTTACAAAGCAATCTGAGCTTCCAAAGCTATGTTCCTTTGAGCCACTGGGACTTTCATGCAAACAGCCTACCTTTCAGCAAAATAGACATGTTCCCTTAGTGTCACATATAGATGTGTGGGCCATTTAAAATATTTGCTAGTAATAACAGTGAGATATAAACACTCTTATGTATTTGGTTGGTTTAATTCTCTAATCTAAAATCCACTGGCAAGTAAAAAATATGCTAATAAAATTGATCAAAACTAAGAAGTATCACAGTATACAAAGTGTATTTTTTGTTTTTGTTTAATAGAGCTCTATCAGTAGCCAATCATTTGCAAATGCAGAGACTATATTTTGTGCATGCACTACATTGATAAAGCAAACAGAATCATTTTTTTTATGCAATATGAACTTATCAGAGCAAATTAACACAAGTTTTCATGATCTTACTTTTTTTTTTTTTTCTTGACACCCTAGAACCAGATTCTTTAATAACTTGCATCAGTTATTCAGGGTAAAAATTTTTTCCTGTGGATATTTTCTTGTTGTTGTTGTTTTTAGTTTTCATAGGTTATTTTTGCAGAATTCAATTACCACTCTCTATGTCTAATATAGGGCTTCCCTGATAGCTCAGTTGGTAAAGAATCCACCTGCAATGCAGGAAACCTTGGTTTGATTCCAAGGTTGGGAAGATGTGCTGGAGAAGGGATAGGCTACCCATTCCAGTATTCATGAGCTTCTCTCATGGCTTAGCTGGTCTTAATACAAGGTATACAGTAGAGGTTTAGTTGTTGTTGTAGCGTTAAACTAAGAATAGACTAATTCTGATAATTTGACCAAGGTTTTGGTTCAATATGAATACATTGAGTCTACAGTTACTTTTGGAAAATTTTACTCTAAAACAAAGCAAAACAAAACTAAAGGCTGGCTGAGTGAGGACTATTGAGCAAACAAGAAGAAAGCCACATCAAAGTGGGTTGGGGAGGCTGGGACATAATTATGCCATAAATCCTACTCACAGCACAGAGACCCACAAATGGAAGAAGCTCAAAACCCAGAGCTAGCTCCAAGAAGCAAAGGGTTCACACTCTACATGAGACCTTCACCTGAGAGAAAAGCCACCAAAATATCCAATTTTGAAAACCAAAAGGGTTCATAAGATAGTGGCCATCTGGGAGATAGCTCTTAAAGGATCCTTGCAATGCTCAGAGTAAGCCATCCCAGAGTCCAGCTCAGACAACTAGACTTTAAGTGAAGGACGATGACCTACTTATAAGTAAAGCATCAGCCAAGGGCAGGCATCTAATTTAATACACACATCTAGGAATCTGTTGAAACATTATCTAGGCATGGAGATATTTTCATGAGGATTCCATCTTCATGTGTTTACTTTCCTGTGCTCCAAAGCACCAGTATCTCCTGGGAAGGAGCTGTCCCGTGTGTCTCGTGCTCTGATCTCCATGGTTCCCACGCAGGGAATATCTCTTGGCTACCTGACTATGGAGACCAGGAAGATTTTGGCTCCTGGCTTCAGGAGCCTGTAATAATTAGTGTCACTCAGAAAGAAGCTCATATGCCTGTCTGGCACCCTAATTTTAGTGACTCTCTCAGGGGATACTTCTACATTGCCTGGCTCTGTCAGCTAGTGGGGCTTCCATTTGTGAGTCCTACATGACTATAACTAACAGAGAAAAAATTCTGAAATAGCTACCACCCCCAGGGCACAACAAAAGGCAACAAATTAAGAAGCCCAGTCTTTCTGTGAATGAAGCCTATTAGCTAATCATCATGGCTGTGGCCTGAGAGGAAGGATACTAACGGTGGCTATCATCCTTTCCAGACACCTGTCTTTGTGATCTTCCTATACTGTGATCCAAAGCATAGTGTGTCATGGAAGAGAGCTGTACATATGGCTGGTAACCTAATTTTTATGTCAGGTTCCCGTTTGGGCAGCTGCCACCCAGAGGATGACTCCTGATAGCCTGGCACTGGTGGCCGTAGCATTTGCATTCCTAGGTTCCACCAGACTGTGGCTGCGTCACCCGCCCCCCACCTCCACACACACACAATACTTAGGTATTGCATAAACTAAAGCAAACCCCTAGTCTTTCTCTGAAGGAAACCCCTTTTTTTGTCCTGGAGCTTTGGCCTGAGAAAAGACTTCAGGTTTGACACACATTTAGTAGGCTATGGAGCTGCTCTCAAAAAGTATAAGCTGTGGGCACCATCTTGACACTCTCCATTTGTCTCAACCAGCTTTCACTTATATCCCTTATATACCTCTTATATGTTCATCTGGAGCCCTGGTTTTTTTTTTTTTTGTTTTTTGTTTTTTTGTGTGTGTGTGTGACTGCTCCTCAAGGGACACTGCCTGATCCTTTGGACAGTGTGGCTTATACTCACAATCCCTGTACTAAGTTTCTTCAGTTATGCCTGACTCTTTGCGACCTGATGGACTTATAGCCCACCAGGTTCCTCTGTCCATGGGATTCTCCAGGCAAGAATACTGGAATGGGTTGTTGTGCCCTCCTCCAGGGGATTTCCCTGACCCAGGGATCAAACCCACGTCACTTATGTCTCTTGCATTGGCAAGGAAGGTTCTTTGCCACTAGCACCACCTAAGAAGCCCCATACTTGTAGTCCCACCTGACTATAACTACTTGTATACTTTAAAAAGCTACTGCCTGAGAATCTAGTTTCCAAACCTGAATCTAGATGCTGAGATCTCTTTCAGGGACACTGGTGGGCCTTCACACTTCCTCAACTATTGAAAGCTATTAAAAAATATAATAGACTACATGGACAAGCATGAAGGTTTGAGAGATGATAAAGGGCTGAAGCAGGTTGAATGACAATGTTCATCTTCTACACCAGGCCAGTTCTTTAAGACTGAGAGAGATGATTGTTTCATCTACTGTCTAGAAACTAACAGAGATCAAGCAAAATGAAGAAATAGAGGACTATGTCCAACTGGAAGAACAAGATAAAACCTCAGTAAAAACCTTAATGAAATGGAGATAAGTAATTCACACAATAAGCACTCAAAGTATTAGTCATTAAAAAAAAAAAAAAAAAACGCTTACCAAACTGAGGAGGAAAATGGGTGAACACAGTGAGAACTTCAGTGAAGAGATGAAAATATAAGAGTGCCAAACAGATGAAAAATAACAAAAAGTGAAGATAGCATAAAAAATTTAAGGGTCATCAAACAAATTAACATTTTCATTATAAGGCCCCCAGAAGGAGAAGGGAAAAAGAAACAACTATCTTATTAGAATGCATAATAGCTAAAACCTTCCCTAACCTGAGACTGAAAATAGACATCCAGAACAGGAAACCAAGAGAGCCCTAAATAAGAATAATTCAGAGACTGACAACAAGATATGTTATAATTAAAATGTCAAAACTTAAAGACAAGAGAATATTAAAATCATTAACATTTTAATGATTTTACTACCTAAAACTATCAACAGTTTTCAACAGAAAGTTTGAAGATCAAAAGGGAGCGAGTATGATATATTGAAAGGGGAAACAAAAATTACAGCCAAGAATACTCTACCTGACAAAGTTATTATTCTGAAATAAAGGAGAAAGTTTTTCATTTTCTTTTTTTTAAGATAAGTAAAACCTAAAGGAGTTTATCACAACTAAACCAGCCTTACAAAAAATGTTGACGCAAACTCTTTAAGCTGAAAAGAAAGGATCCTAATTAGTAACAAGGAAATGAATGGAAAAATAAATCTCATTAAACAGTTTAAAATATATTAAAAGCAATAAAATATTCTTTATCATATTAATATGAAGGTTATAAGAAAAGATAAGTAAAAGTAAGTATAATTATAATAATTAGTGAAGGGACACACAATATAAAATGTGAAATGTAACAACAAAAACATAAAATATAGAAGGTTAAGTAAAAATCTGACTCTTAAAATAATATCAAGCTTAAGTTGTCCTCAATTTAAAGCAGATTGATAGAGATGTAAATTGCTATTTGTAAGCCTCATAATAACCACAAACAAAAAAACCTATACTAAACACATATAAGGGGCTTTCCTTGTGGCTCAGCTGGTAAAGAATCCACCTGCAATGAGGGAGTCCTGGGTTTGTTTCCTGGGTTAGGAAGACCCCCTGGAGAAGGGAAAGGGTTACCCACTCCAGTATTCTGGCCTGGAGAATTCCATGGACTGTATTGTCCATGGGGTCGGAAAAAGTTGGACACGATCGAGCAACTTTCTCTTCACAAACTTATATAAGAGAAAGGAATCTAAACATACCACTAAAGAAAGTTATCAAACAACAAGGGAAAAAAAAAAAAAAGAGAAGAGGAGAGGAACTACAAAGACACTGGATAAACAATTAACAAAATAATATGTGTTCCTGCGTACATGCTAATCTCTTCAGTCGTGGAGGACTCTTTGCAACCCTATGGACTGTAGCCCACCAGGTTCCTCTGTCCATAGGATTCTCCAGGCCAGAATACTGGAGTGGGTTGCCATGCCCTATTCCAGGGGATCTTCCTATTCCAGGGATTGAACCAAAATCTCATGTCTTCTGCATTGGCAGGCAGGTTCTTTACTGCTAGTGCCACCTAAGAAACTAAACAGACATACCTATTAATAATTTTTTAATTGTAAATAAATTCCTCAAAAGATGCAATAGATTAAGAAAAAAAAAAAAAAAGCCCTCTATCCTGTGCAAAATAGACTCACTTTAAATATCACAGCCTTGTTGTGGCAAACGGACTTGGGAAATGAAATGAAGCTATGAGACATGGCTTGTAGGGCCAACCAAGATGAACAGGTCATAGTGAAGAGTTCTGACAAAGTGTGGTCCACTGGAGAAGGAAATTGCCACTAGAACCCCATAAACAGTATGTGCTTAGTCATCAGTCATGTCTGACTCTGCGTGACCCCACGGACGGCAGCCCACCAGGCTCCTCTGTCCCTGGGATTCTCCAGGCAAGAATACTGGAGTGGGTTGCCATGTCCTTCTCCATTCAGTGCTATGAGGTGAAGTCGCTCAGTCATGTCCGACTCTTTGCAACCCCGTGGACTGTAACCTACTAGGATTCTCCGTCCATGGGATTCTCCAGGCAAGACTGGAGTGGATTGCCATTTCCTTCTCCAAAGGATCTTCCCGACCCAGGGGTCGAACCCGGGTCTCCTGCATTGGAGGCAGACACTTTAACCTCTGAGCCACCAGGGAAGCTCTTTCAGTGCTATAGTAATGTATAATAATAATCCATGTTTGTTACATACTCACATAACTGGTCCATGCCCAGTTTTCTTTATATTTACCCATCTTTATATTTCTTCATTTACTCATATATTGATTTACTTGTAAAAATCAATCTATCTCCAGAAGACGTCTGTGATCCAGATATCTGAATATATTGAACTTCTGCTGTATACTTATTTTCATAAAGGAAAAAAAAAAGAAGTAAGCAGTATGAAAAAAGCAAAAAGGCATAATCCTGGAGATGAGTTCCTCAAGATGGCAGGTGTCCAATATACTGTGAAGAAAGAGCAGAGAGAAATTACTAATAGCTCCAGAAAGAATGAAGTGACTGGGCTAAAGCAGAAATGACAGTCAGTTGTAGATGTGTCTGATGGTGAATGTAAATTTCAATGCTGTAAATAACACTACTGCATAGGAACCTGGTATTTAGGTCCATGAATCAAGGTAAATTGGATATGGTCAAGCAGCAGATGGCAAGAGTGAATGCTAATGTTTTAGGAATCAGTGAACTAAAATGGACGGGAATGGGTGAATCTAATTCAGATGACCATTAAATCTACTACTGTGGACAAAATCCATTACAAAAAAATGGAGTAACCCTCATAGTCAACAAAAGAGTCTGAAATGCAGTACTTGGGAGCAATCTCAAAAATGACACAATGATCTCGGTCATTCCAAGACAAACTTTTCAACATCACATTGAAAATATGCCTCATCCACTAATGCCAAAGAAGTGGAAATTGGTGAGTGGAACTGGAAATCTGTGAAGACCGACAACACTTTCTAGAGTAAACACCAAAAAAAAAAAAAACAAAAAACCTCCTTTTCCTCATAAGCAATTGGAATACAAAAGTAGGAAGTCAAGATATACCTGGAATGATAGGGAAGTTTGACCTTAGAGTACGAAATGAAGCAGGGCATAGGCAAACATACTTTTGGCAAATGAACACACTAGTTATAGCAAACACCCCTTTTCAACAATGCAAGAGAGGATGCTACACCTGGACATTACCAGATGGTCAATTCTGAAATCAAATTTCTTATGTTCCTTGTAGCCAAATATGAAGAAACTCTATACAGTCAGCAAAAACCAGACCTGGAGCTGACTGTGGCTCAGATCATCAGCTCTTATTGCAAATTTCAGGTTTAAATTGAAGACAGTAGGGAAAACCACCAGGCCATTCAGCTACAACCTAGGCCAAATCCCTTATGATTATACAATGGAGGTGACAGATTAAAGGGATTAGTTCTGTTAGACAGCGTACCTGAAGATCTATGGATGGAGGTTTGTAATATAGTACAGGAGACAATGGCCAAAAAATATCCCAAAGAAAAAGAAATACAAGAAGACAACGTGGTTGTCTGAAGAGACTATAAATAGCTGAGGAAAGAAGAGAAGTGAAAGCAAGGGAGAAAGGGAAAGATACACCAAACTAAATGCAGATTTCCAGAGAATAGTAAGGAGATATAAGGAGGATTTCTTCAATGAACAATGCAAAGAAATAGAGGAAAACAATAGAATGTGAAAGTCCAGAGATCTCGTCAAGAAAATTGGATATATCAAGGGAATCTTTCATGCAAGGATAGGCATGATAAAGACAAAAATGCTAAGGACATAACAAAGGCTGAAAAGATTAAGACAAGGTGGTGAGAATACACAGAACTATACAATAACCAAGATAACCACAATGTGTGGTTACTCACCTAAAGCCAGATATCTTGTAGTGTGAAATCAAGTGGGCCTTAGGAAGCATTACTATGAATAAAGCTAGTGGAGGTGACAAGATTACAGCTGAGCAATTTCAAATCCTAAAAGGTGATGTGTTAAAGTGTTATACTAAATATGCCAGAAAATTTGGAAAACTCAGCAGTGGCCACAGAACAGGAAAAGGTCAATTTTATTTCAATCCCAAAGAAGGAAAATGCCCCAAAATGATCAAACTACCATACAATTGCACGCATTTCACAAGCTAGCAGTTTTCGCTCAAAATCCTTCAAGCTAGGTTTCAACAGTACATGAACCAAGAACTTTCAGATGTATAAGCTGGATTTAGAAAAGGCAAAGAAACCAAAAATCAAATTGTCAACATTCGTTGGAACATAGAGAGAGCAAAGGAATTCCAGGAAAACATATACTTCTGCTTCATTGAATATGATAAAGGCTTTGACTCTGTGGATCATAACTAACTGTGGAACATTATTAAGTAGACTGGAATACTAGACCACCTTACCTGTCTCATGAGAAACCTGTTATGTGGGTCAAGAAGCAACAGAATCAAACATGGAACAAGTGACTGGTTCAAGTTTGAGAAAGGAGTATGAGGGCTGTATATTGTCACCCTGATTATTTAACTTCTATGCAGAGTACTTCATGCAAAATGCTGGGCTGGATGAATTACAAGCTAGAATCAAGATTTCTATGGGGATATATATATATATATATATATATATATAAACAAACTCAGATATGCGATGATACCACTCTAATGGCAGGAAGCGAAGAGGAACTAAAGAACTTCTTGATGAGGATGAAAGAGAGGAGTGAAAAAGCTGGCTTGAAACTCAACATTCAAAAAACAAAATCATGCCATCTGGTTCTATCACTTTATGGCAAATAGCAGAGGAAGTGTAAGCAGTGACAGATTTACTTTTCTTGGGCTCCAAAATCACTGCAGATAGTGATTGCAACATGAAATTAAAAGATGCCTGGTGTTGGAAGGGAAGCTATGAGTAACCTAGAGAGCCTATTAAAAAAAAAAAAAAAAAAAAATATATATATATATATATATATATATATATAAACAAACTCAGATATGCGATGATACCACTCTAATGGCAGGAAGCGAAGAGGAACTAAAGAACTTCTTGATGAGGATGAAAGAGAGGAGTGAAAAAGCTGGCTTGAAACTCAACATTCAAAAAACAAAATCATGCCATCTGGTTCTATCACTTTATGGCAAATAGCAGAGGAAGTGTAAGCAGTGACAGATTTACTTTTCTTGGGCTCCAAAATCACTGCAGATAGTGATTGCAACATGAAATTAAAAGATGCCTGGTGTTGGAAGGGAAGCTATGAGTAACCTAGAGAGCCTATTAAAAAAAAAAAAAAAAAAACAGAGACATCAATTTGCCAACAAAGATCTGTATAGTCAAAGCTATGGTTTTTCCAGTAGTCATGTACAGATGCAAGAGTTGGACCATAAATAAGGCTGAGCACCAAAGAACTGATGCTTTCAAACTGTGGTGCTGGAGAAGACTTGAGAATTCAATGGACAGCAAGGAGATCAAACCAGTCAATCCTAAAGGAAATAAACTCTGAATATTTGTTGGAAGGACTGATGCTGAAGCTCCAATAATTTGGCCATTTGATACAAAGAGCCAATTCAGTGGGAAAGATCCTGATGTTGGGGAAGATTGAAGGAAGGAGGAGAAGGGAGTGATAGAGGATGAGATGGCTAGATGGCTTCATCAACCTGATGGACATGAGTTTGTGTAAACTCTAGGAGATAGAGAAAGAAAAGAAAGCCTGGCTTGCTGCAGTCCATGGGGTCACAAAGAGTCAGACACAACTGAACTGAAAGACAATAAAGAACCATTATATAGCAAAATTTGGTAACTTAGAATAAACAAATTAATTCTTAGAAATCTACAATTTAACAAGACTGAATCAACATAAAACAGAAAATCTTATTAGCAGACTGATTTTGAGTAGGTATAGTGAATCAGTACTCAAAAACCTCTAAAAAAAAAAAAGTTCAGTGCCATATGCTTCACAGGTAATAATAATACCAACATTCAAAGGAAAGTTAATACCAATCCTTTACAAATTCTTCTGGAACACTGAAGAGGAGGGAAACCTGTTTGCAGGTCAAGAAGCAACAGTTAGAACTGGACATGAAACAACAGACTGGTCCCAAATAGGGAAAGGAGTATGTCAAGGCTGTATATTGTCACTCTGCTTATTTAATGTATATGCAGAGTACATCATGAGAAATGCTGGGCTGGAAGAAGCACAAGCTGGAATCAAGATTGCTGGGAGAAAAATCAATAACCTCAGATATGCAGATGATATCATCCTTACAGCAGAAAGCAAAGAACTAAAAAGCCTCTTGATGACAGTGAAAGAGGAGAGTGAAAAAGTTGGCTTAAAATTCAATATTCAGAAAACTAAGATCATGGCCTCCATTCCTATCACTTCATGGCAAATAGATGGAAAAACAATGGAAACAGTGAGGGACTATTTTGGGGGGGTCCAAAATCACTGCAGATGGTGACAGCAGCCATAATATTAGAAGATGCTTGCTGCTCGGAAGAAAAGCTATGACCAACATAGACAGCAGATTAAAAAGCAGAGACATTATTTTGCCAACAAAGGTCCATCTAGTCAAAGCTATGGTTTTTCCAGTAGTCATTTATGAATGTCAGAGTTGGACTATTAAAAATCTGAGTGTGGAAGAATTGATGCTTTTGAACTGTAGTGTTGGAGAAGACTCTTGAGAGTCCCTTGGACTGCAAGGAGATCCAACCAGTCCATCCTAAAGGAAATCAGTCCTGAATATTCCTTGGAAGGATTGATGCTGAACCTGTAACTTCAATACTCTGTCCACTTGATGTGAAGAACTGACTAATTTGAAAAGACCCTGATGATGTGAAAGATCAGGCAGGAGATGGGCATGACAGAGGATGAGATGGTTGGATGACATCACTGACTCGATGGACATGAGTCTGGTTGACAGGGAAGCCTGGCACACTGCAGTCCTTGGTGTCACAAAGAGTACAACACAACTCTTTTTTTTTACTCTCCTCTTTCACTTCATCAAAAGGCTCTTTAGTTCTACTTTGCTTTCTGCCATAAGCACTTTCTCTTGATGTACTCTGCATATAAGTTAAATAAGCAGGGTGACAGTATACAGCCTTGACATACTCCTTTCCCAATTTTGAACCTGTCTGTTGTTCCATGTCCAGTTCTAACTGTTGCTTCTTGACCTGCATACAGATTTCTCAGGAGGAAAGTCAGATGGTCTGATATTCTAATCTCTTTATGAATTTTCCACAGTTTGTTGTGATTCACACAGTCAAAAGTTTTGGCATAGTCAATAAAGCAAAAACAGATGTTCTCTGGAACTCTCTTGCTTTTTCAATGTTCCAACAAAAGTTGGCAATTTGAACTCTGGTTCCTCTGCTTTTTCTAAATCCAGTTTGAACATCTGGAGGTTCATGGTTCACATACTGTTGAAGCCTGGCTTGAAGAATTTTGAGCATTATTTTACTAGCATGTGAGATGAGTACAATTGTGTAGTAGCTTGAGCACTCCTTGGCATTTCCTTTCTTTGAGATTGGAATGAAAACTGACCTTTTCCAGTCCTGTGGCCACTGATGTTTTCCAAATTTGCTGACATATTGAGTGCAGCACTTGCACAGAATCATTTTTTAGGATTTGAAATAGCTCAACTGGAATTCCATTACCTCCACTAGCTTTGATTATAGTGATGCTTTCTAAGGCCCTCTTGAGTTCTCATTCCAGGATGCCTGGCTCTAGGTGTGTTATCACACCATCGTGGTTATCTGGGTCATTAAGATCTTTCTTGTATAGTTCTTCTGTGTATTTTTACCACCTCTTTTTAATATCTTCTGCTTTTGTTAGGTGCATATCATTTCTGTCCTTTATTGTACCTGTCTTTGCAAACAATAAAGTCTGCTGTTTACTTTTGTCTTCTCACCTCTATTTTATAGCTCTTGATAATGTGCAATTTAAATTTGTTTTAGTTTCTTTTCCTCTATATCTCTATACATAGGATTATCATTTAAATTAAATTACAGAGTACATATAGAGCATTTGCATAATCATAGCAAGCATTCAATAAGCATTAGCCCATATCACTATGCAGTTCCTAGTTGATACAAATTATAAGAATTCCAGTTGATCTGTTTCAAATCCTGAAAGATGATGCTGTGCAAGTGCTGCACTCAATATACCAGCAAATCTGGAAAACTCAGCAGTGGCCACAGGACTGGAAAAGGTCAGTTTTCATTCCAATTCCAAAGAAAGGCAATGCCAAAGAATTCTCAAACTACCGCACAATTGCACTCATCTCACATGCTAGTAAAGTAATGCTCAAAATTCTCCAAGCCAGAATTCAGCAATATGTGAACCGTGAACTCCCTGATGTTCAAGCTGGTTTTAGAAAAGGCAGAGGAACCAGAGATCAAATTGCCAACATCCGCTGGATCATGGAAAAAGCAAGAGAGTTCCAGAAAAACATCTATTTCTGCTTTATTGACTATGCCAAAGCCTTTGACTGTGTGGATCACAGTAAACTGTGGAAAATTCTGAAAGAGATGGGAATACCAGACCACCTGACCTGCCTCTTGAGAAATCTGTATGCAGGTCAGGAAGCAACAGTTAGAACTGGACATGGAACAACAGACTGGTTCCAAATAGGAAAAGGAGTACGTCAAGGCTGTATATTGTCACCCTGCTTATTTAACTTATATGCAGAGTACATCATGAGAAATGCTGGACTGGAAGAAACACAAGCTGGAATCAAGATTGCTGGGAGAAATATCAATAATCTCAGATATGCAGATGACACCACCCTTATGGCAGAAAGTGAGGAGGAGCTAAAAAGCCTCTTGTTGAAAGTGAAAGAGGAGAGTGAAAAAGTTGGCTTAAAGCTCAACATTCAGAAAACGAAGATCATGGCATCTGGCCCCATCACTTCATGGGAAATAGATGGGGAAACAGTAGAAACAGTGTCAGACTTTGTTTTTTGGGGCTCCAAAATCACTGCAGATGGTGACTGCAGCCATGAAATTAAAAGACACTTACTCCTTGGAAGAAGAGTTATGACCAACCTAGATAGTACATTCAAAAGCAGAGACATTACTTTGCCGGCTAAGGTCCGTCTAGTCAAGGCTATGGTTTTTCCTGTGGTCATGTATGGATGTGAGAGTTGGACTGTGAAGAAGGCTGAGTGCTGAAGAATTGATGCTTTTGAACTGTGGTGTTGGAGAAGACTCTTGAGAGTCCCTTGGACTGCAAGGAGATCCAACCAATCCATTCGGAAGGAGATCAGCCCTGGGATTTCTTTGGAAGGAATGACGCTAAAACTGAAGCTCCAGTACTTTGGCCACCTCATGCGAAGAGTTGACTCATTGGAAAAGACTCTGATGCTGGGAGGGATTGGGGCAGAAGGAGAAGGGGATGGCAGAGGATGAGATGGCTGGATGGCATCACGGACTCACTGGACGTGAGTCTGAGTGAACTCCGGGAGTTGGTGATGGACAGGGAGGCCTGGCGTGCTGCGATTCATGGGGTCACAAAGAGTCGGACACAACTGAGCGACTGAACTGAACTGAACTGAATATTTCTTCAAACATGGATGTGTGCTGTGCTTAGTCACTCAACCCTGTCCAACTCTTTACAACCCCATGGACTGTTGCCCACCAGGTTCCTCTGTCCATGGATTCTCTAGTCAAGAATATTGGAATGCATTGTCATGTCCTCCTTCAGGAGATCTTCCCAACCCAGGGATTGAACCCAGGTCTCCCACACTTCAGGTAGATTCTTTACTGTCTGAGGCAACACAGATATTCATATGATAAAACATGTTACAGCGATGGGCTGGCAGCAGGTCCGGGTCTGCAGGCTGGCCCTATGGGTAGCGGGCTGTGTCAGGCCCTGTTCCCAGGTCTTGTGAGCCGGGGTTCCTGCTCTGCACAGCCATGCCCTCAAACCAGACAGAGCACACCCTCCGGGCTGCCCTGAAGTGTGGAGCTGGAAGGTCAGTCCAGCCAACTCGCCCATTTCACAGATTTGGAAATTCATCTCCAGGGATAGGATTCGACTTGTATTGTGTCTCTAAGATACTTAGGATAGAGACTGAATGGGACAGATGGACATCTGACCAGCCTTTCCACTTCATCCCTCAAGTTTGTTCATTCAGCAAGTATTTATTAAGTACTTCCATGATCCAGGAGGCCTGGGTTAGATCCCTGGATTGAGAAGGTTCCCTGGAGGAGAGCATGGCAACCCACTCCAGTATTCTTGCCTGGAGAATCCCCATGGACAGAGGAGCTTGGTGGGCTACAGTCCTTGTGGTCACAAAGTGTCGGACATGGCTGAGCAACTAAGCACCGCACAGGGCAGGCCGGAGAGCCTGGCTACCTCTGCTACAGTGGCCAGGCCCACAGGGCCATGTGGATAGCTTTGTGCACATTGGCTGGGCTCCATCCAGTGGCCTGTCCAACAGATAATTCCAGAGGTCCTACTTGAGCTTGGAGCTGCCTCCCTATTTCCCACAGCTGGTAACTGACCCAGAGGTCCTCAGCCTTAAGTCCCTGCCTCTAAGCTGCCCACTTGTGGGGCAGGGAGGGACAGGAACCAGGCTGGCCCCTCACATTGCTGTGTTTTCCTAGGAGCCATGCAGGGCCAGAGGAGCCTGTGCTGGGCCCTGCCTGCCTCTGCCTGTGCCTGCTTCTGCTCCTGGGTTACAGGTGCCGCTGCCCACTTCTGCTCTGTGGCCTGCTACAGCGCCAGCGCTGTGGCAAGCTCTGCCTGTGCTCCCTGCTCTACAACTCCTTTGGGGGCAGTGACACCACCATGGACGCTGCCTTTGAGCCTGTCTACTGGCTGGTGGACCACATGATCCGCTGGTGTGGGGTGCTGTTTGTGGTGCTGGTGATTGTGCTGAGCAGCTCCACTGTGGCCATTGCCTACCTGTGTGTCCTGCCTCTCATCCTCCAAATCTACTCCGTGCCCTGGCTCTGCTGGCATTTCTTCTATAGTCACTGGAATCTGATTCTCATGGTCTTCCATTACTACCAGGCTATCACCACCCCACCTGGATACCCACCCCAGGGCAGGAATTATAGGACAACAATCTCTACCTTTAGAAGGGCATTAACCCCATGCCAGCCTGAACACACCTCTGTAGCATCTGCAATAGCTATGGAAGCTGGGACCTTTTCTGGGAGGCTTATGCTGCCATCGAGACTTGCCACCAGACCTCACCACCCATTTTCTCCTTCCGAGAAGGAGTGACTCACCAGAGTCTTGTCTACCTCTCGTTCCTGTGCAGTTCTGTGGCACTTGCCCTGGGTGCCCTAACTGTATGGCAGGCTGTGCTCATCAGTCGAGGTGAGACTAGCCTTGAAAGGCACATCAACAAGAAGGAGCGTTGGTGGCTGCAGGCCAAGAGCAGTTTTTAGGAATCATTACAATGATGGCTGCTTGGACAACTGGAAGGTATTCCTGGGTGTGGACACAGGAAGACACTGGCTTACTCTGCTGTTGTTACCTTCCAGTCCCTTGTCCCATGAGAATGGAAAGAGCTGGGATCGCCTGCCCTGGGTGACTGCTCACTCAGCCTCTGTGATGGCAATGTAAGCATGTGAGCTGGAGTGTGTCAGCCACAACTTGAGCACCACCATGCTTCCTGCATTGCCTCAAGGGCCTCCAAGGATAGCTTCTTGGGATCCTTGAGCCAAAAGAGCCAGTGGGCCTGCCCCAGGGTGCCATGCGGGGACCACTCTAGGACCAGTCTCCTGCCATTGCAGAAGCAAGGCACGACGTGGAGAGATCCTAGGACTGATGTCCCTTTACTCAGGCAAACAGAAGTTCCAGCCCCAGACTGGAGATCAGGCAGATAGCAACCTTGCCAGGTTGACTCTCATCTCCTCCAGGTTACAGCACTGGCGTTGGCCACCACCTCTTCCACATGCGGTCTGAGGAAACAGCTCAATGGTAGAGATGAGATTCTGGCTTCTCAACAGGGCAAGGATACCAGGCCTACTTCTCATGTGCTGCTGAAGGGAGTAAAACTAAAGGTATTTGATTTTATGAAAAAAAAAAAAATGTTACGTAAGGAAAGATCATGCATAGTGTTGTGAATTTCATGTATAAAATATGTATATCTGTATATTTCAATAAAACTCTTCTATTAGTAGTTTTATTTTACAAAGAGTAAAAATTCTAGAAATAAAATGAATGATTCTAGTTTGGCTTTTAAAATATGTTTATAAAATATGAAGATAACATTTCAAGATCACTTCTATAAATAAATATGATCTATCCACATCTAATTAATATACATTAATAATTGCTGGCACCTCTTGTATTGCTTGCTTGGCATTTTGTAGATATTTTCTAATTTAATCCTCCTAATGACCTTGTGATTTAGGTTTTACTACGCTAATTTATCATATGAAGCAATTGAATCCACAGGTTCTAGTGGATCTGTTATTCCAAGTCAAGTGTTACTGCCTGAGTGAAATGATAGACCTTAACTTCTAGAAATTCTCTCACTTGAATGCAAGTATTTGCTTGAAGACTTGATTTTTGGAAAGAAGACAGGAAAAGAAATTACAATAAAAAGTAATTATCCCCAATTTTCCCACCACATAGAAGCAAAGTAAAATTAGCCCGGGGTGACACTGATTCCGTTTCACCTATTTTAAACTCACTACTCTGTTCCTCAGTCTCTAAATTATTCTTATCTCAAAGGAAAATGTGTGTGGCAGGGGAGGTCAATGAAATCTTTGGAAGTAGCTGAGGTATGTGCCAGGGACTGTGCTTGGGATATCACAACCACATAACACAAGAAAACGTTGAGGGTAGTAGGAGGAGTTAGGGAGAAGAGAGGTGGGAACTTAAAAACATGAGAAAATTGGCCCAAAGGCATTTTAAGTTGAGTTGTCTTAACTCCAAAATTTATACTTGGAAATGAGGATTTGTTCCTTCCATTTAACTAAGTCAAGGAGTTTCTTTTCTATGAAATATCTTTGCCTAGTTCAAATTTGCTTCATTTAGTGTTAGTTACTTAGATGGTAAACTTCAAGAAAGCATAAGATTTTTTTTAAATTAACTTTCTGGCCCTATAGACCCTTATTTTAAAACAAATGATGAACAAAACTAATTTTGATTATTATTTGTAATTTTAGCCACATCCCTTCATTAAACATTAGCAGAATAAATACATTAATTTCTGAGTTAAACTCTGGTGTCCTAAATGAACACTAAAATGTATTAAATATTTTTTACACTATCTGCATAGTTAATATATTTTGTCATTAAATTTAACTTAAATACATTAATATGTAGGTGTATTAAACATATTCAATGATTGTTTATAAATTTAATGAAAAAAAAGATTAAAAATCATTAGAGTAATCCTTCAAAACTAGCAAAGATATCACAAAAGATGAAGTATTACTTCTAAAGAAGATCAACTAAAATATTATCAATGAAACAAATTCTCTGTAAGAACAGCTTACAATGGAAGTTAAGGATTAAATTGTCCTCATTATAAAGGATTTGCAGTAGGAAGCTGAGTTATTTCTAAACTGAGTACAATAGGGATGCAGCCGGACATGAACCCCTAAGCAGCAGCCAAAATGACTATGGATAAGGGTTAACTTTGTTGCAGTAATTTATAACTACAAGACCTATATTTCAAGGATAGCATTGAATTTTATTTATCATACTTCTTGCTTCTGAAGAAATCTAAGTAAATGAGAGCTTAAAACTGTAATACACCATTATATATGGGTTTGCAACTATTTCCCCCATTACACATTTTTAAATAATACTTAAAAAGAAACAACCCTTTCCTCCCCTAACTTAAAGTGATTCTCATTATATTTTTGGCTCATTTCTTCTTAGATGTCAAGAAAAATTCAAAAGAGGGGTAGATTAATGACCTACATTATTAGCTTAATACATATTTGTAGAATAAGCGAATGAACAAACTGGTACTAGGACTTTTAGGCTAATAATTTTAAATGGAGATATTATTTTCAAAATAAAATTTGAGCTGCAAATCTGTAACTATTTTAATATTTAAAATGCTTGGCTCGGCAAAGCATCTGCCTACAATGCAGGATATGCAGGTTCAATCCCTGGGTTGGGAAAATACCCTGGAAGAGGTCATGGCAACCTACTCCAGTATTCTTCCTAGAAGATCACATGGATGGAGGAGCCTGGCAGACTACAGTCCATAGGGTCACAAAGAGTCAAACACAACTGAAGTGACTGAGTACGCATGTACGCTGTTATTTTCAAGATGAAGTCTGAGCTACAAATCTGTGAATATTTTAATATTTAAAATACTTATTCCTAGAACATCAATATAACATGTTATCATAACTTTTTTCCAAGAGAAGAAAAAAAGTCAAGTTAGAATTAATAAGCCAAAAATAGTGAAGAACCCTGTGTATGCTCACAGAAAGAGGAACTATCTCTTTTTTTGTTGTTGTTTTTCATTTATTTACTATTGGAGTATAATTGCTTTACAATACTGTATTTGTTTCTACTGTACAACAAAGTGAATCAGCTATATGTGTACATGTATCCTACCCCTCTTGAACATCCCTCTTATCCACTCCCCCCATACCACCCCTCCAGGTCATCACAGAGCACTGAGCTCCTGCTATACACAGCAGCTCCCCACTAGCTAGCTATTTTACACATGGTAGTGTATATATGTCAGTACTACTCTCTCAATTCTTCCCATCCTCTCCTTTTCCCACTGTGTCCACAAGTCCTTTCTCTACATACTTCCCTGAAAATAGGTTCATCAGCAATCCTACTACTGAACATATACCCTGAGAAAACCATAGTTCAAAAAGATACATGTACCCCAGTGTTCACTGCAGCACTATTTACATAAGCTAGGACATGGAAGCAACCTAAATACCCATCAACCAATGAATGGATGAAGATGTTGACATACACACAATTGGAATATTACTCAACCATAGAAAAGGAACGAAATTGGATCATTTGTAGTGATGTGGATGAACTTACAGTTTGTCACACAGAATGAAGTCAGAAAAAGAAAAACAAATATCACATATTGATGTATCTCTTCATTTTTTAACATGTTTTTTTCCTTTACCTGGCTGTCTATATAAGATGACTTAGCACCTAATGCAAACTTTGGAGAAAATTCAGCAATTTTTAGTTTAAAAAAATGAGGGAGAAAAAATACATTCTCACATGAAATCATCTTTGTTCTTCCCAAAATGATTTTTATTATTTTACATAAATGGATTTTTAAATGCCACATGGATTTCCTTTTACCTAGAATCAGCAAGACTCATCCCCCTTGAGGAAAAATCTTTTCCATTTGGAAAATGTGTGTTTTAATAGTACTGAATAAAACTAATCAGAGATAAATTCATAGAAATAGGACCCATAATATATGTGAAACAATATAAGTAAGTTATGATAAAATTGTAAGAGACTATTGATAAAGAAACACAAAAGAAAGAACAGCACTAAAAATGAAATGATAGACCAACAGATTAATTTCAGATTTTTTGACACTAATGGAAGCCAGAGATTGAATGGAAAGGAAAAATAGGCATCAACATAAATTTGCTTACATAGCAAAACTACATATTAATAATGAGTGAAATAGTGCTATATTTAACAAACAACAGTTAGTGTTATCCACAAATAATTTTCCCCTATAGAAATATTTAAAGTATTTATTTCAGGAAGGAAAAAAATATATTATTCCAGAAGAATGGTCTAAGATGTATGAAAGTATAGTGATTAAAAAGTGATTTGAGTAAAATGAAATAAAAGTGCCATGTGAACATGGACACCATCTGAAAGCCAAGGAAAGAGGTTAGAACAGATTTTTCCTTTAAGAGCTCCCAAAACAAAAGAGCTATTGACAACCCTAATGACACTTTGATTTTGGATATCTTGCTTTCAAAGCCATGTGCTAAGTCACTTCAGTCATGTCAACTTTTGCAGCCCTATGGACCACAGCCTGCCAGACTCCTCTGTCCATGAGATTCTCCAGGCATGAATATTGGAGTGGTTTTCTGTGCCCTCCTCCTGTGGATCTTCCTGACCCAGGGATCCAACCCATGTCTCACATCTCCTGCATTAGAGGGTGGGTTCTTTATCATTAGCGCCAAAACTGTGAGACAACAAATTTTTGTTATTTAAACCAGCCAGATATTATAAATTTATTAAAATCTAAATAAAAATATCTGTATGATAATAATAACATCAAATGTATTGGGCTACAAAACAGAAGGTAAAATCATGAACAGAATAATCTATAAAAACAGATTAGAGTTGAAAAAGTGAAAGAATCCCAAGGTAAAAGAAATATTTTCAATTGCTATATAAAATTAAAGGAGGGATAAAGTTCTTAAAAAGTGGGACAATGATTAAACACTAAGTAAGTTGAAAAAATAAGTCAAAAATATCAGTCATCAAAGGACTAAACTTGTTGGTTAAACAAAAGCATAGAAAACCCAAATGGAAAATCAAATAACATCCCACAGTATGCTATTTACAAATAACATACACAAAACATAAACAGCCTCAATTTTTCAAATATATATAAATAGGAAAGTGAGAGTCACTATACAATGTTCCATTAATTAGGGTTATGCAGCAGTTGTGTGCTTGTTTACACCTAACAAAATAGAAGTCTTAGATTAAGTAGAGCTACATGTGCCACATAATCTAAAATAGGGATGGCTGAAGTAGTCCCCCCCTTTATACACTTAAACTTCCAATTCTGATATTAAATAATTTTCCTTCAAATTTTTCTAGGACCAGGATTCTTCTTCCTCATTTCTGAGTCCCACTTAGATATCATCCTCATCTTCCAAGGAAGTGACATTTTGTGTCTCATGCTGTAGGCTAGAAAAGGGGCAAACAGGGCAAAAGTTCCAACCAACTATAGGGAACAACTGACAAACATTCAGAAAATGAAGATCACAGCATCAGGTCCCACCACTTCATGCCAAATAGATGGCGAAACAGTGGAAACAGTGGCTGACTTAGTTACGAGGGGCTCCAAAATCACTGCGGATGGTGACTGCAGCCATGAAATTAAAAGATGCTTACTCCTTGGAAGGAAAGTTATGACCAACCTAGATAGCATATTAAGAAGCAGAGACATTACTTTGCCAACAAAGTCTGTCTAGTCAAGGCTATGGTTTTTCCAGTGGTCATATATGGATGTGAGAGTTGGACTATAAAGAAAGCTGAGCACAAAGAATTGATGCTTTTGAACTGTGGTGTTGGAGAAGACTCTTGAGAGTCCCTTGGACTGCAACGAGGTCCAACCAGTCCATCTTAAATGAGATCAGTCCTGGGTGTTCATTGGAAGGACTGATGTTGAAGCTAAAACTCCAATACATCGGCCACCTGATGAGAACAGCTGACTCATTTGAAAAGACCCTGATGCTGGGAAAGACTGAAGGCAGAAGAAGGGGACGATAGAGGATGAGATGGTTGGATGGCATCACTGATGAGATCAGTCCTGGGTGTTCATTGGAAGGACTGATGTTGAAGCTAAAACTCCAATACATCGGCCACCTGATGAGAACAGCTGACTCATTTGAAAAGACCCTGATGCTGGGAAAGACTGAAGGCAGAAGAAGGGGACGATAGAGGATGAGATGGTTGGATGGCATCACTGACTCAATGGACATGGATTTGGGTATACTCTGGCAGTTGATGACAGACAGGGAGGCCTGGCATTCTGCGGTTCATGGAGTCGCAAAGAGTTGGACACGACTGAGTAACTGAACTGAACTGAATTACAGTGAAATATTGCAACATTCGTTTCTCAAAGAAGCTAAGACAACAAAAATGTTTACTTTTATAAATAAATATATATTTAAAGATTTGAATAAAAGAATTAACAAACGAAGTTAAAAAACATATATATATATCACTCTGAAACCAACAATTGAGGAATATTATTAACAGCATAGAGCATATCTACACAAATTGGCCATCCATGAAGATTTAAATAATCTACCCAGAAAATTATAAGAAGTCAATGTCAATTGAATCTTAAATAAAATGCTAATAAACATAATGATAAATTTATTAAATAATATAAATGCATATACTTATAAGTGAATCTCTTTTAAATATCTAATATAACAAAGAGGATCATTATAGAAATGGAAATAGTAAGAAATTAGCGTATGTATATGTGTATATATAGGGCTTCCCTGGTGGCTCAGACAGTAAAGAATCTGCCTACAATGAGGGAGACTTGGATTCGATCCCTGGGGTCAGGAAGATCCCCTGGAGAAGGAAATGGCTACCCACCTGGAGTAGCCTGGAGAATCCCAATGAACACAGGAACCTGGTGGGCTATGGTCCATGGGGTCGCAGAATTAGACATGACTGAACAGCTAAGCATAACACTCATTTATATATCAGTCTTTGATGAAAAGGTGAAAGTTTATCTGCTAGTGAGAAAAACAAAAACAAAAAAAAAAGTGCACATTCTTAGAAAATCTATATCAGTCAGTTCGTCGCTCAATCGTGTCCGACTCTGCGACCCCATGAATTGCAGCCCGCCAGGCCTCCCTGTCCATCACCAACTCCCGGAGTTCACTCAGACTCACGTCCATCGAGTCAGTGATACCATCCAGCCATCTCATCCTCGGTCGTCCCCTTCTCCTCCTGCCCCCAATCCCTCCCAGCATCAGGGTCTTTTCCAATGAGTCAACTCTTCGCATGAGGTGGCCAAAGTACTGGAGCTTCAGTTTTAGCATCATTCCTTCCAAAGAAATCCCAGGACTGATCTCCTTCAGAATGGACTGGTTGGATCTCCTTGCACTCCAAGGGACTCTCAAGAGTCTTCTCCAACACCACAGTTCAAGGGCATCACTTCTTCGGTGCTCAGCCTTCTTCACAGTCCAACTCTCACATCCATACATGACCACAAGAAAAACCATAGCCTTGACTAGAGGGACCTTAGTCCGTAAAGTAATGTCTGCTGTTGAATATACTATCTAGGTTGGTCATAACTTTTCTTCCAAGGAGTAAGCGCCTTTTAATTTCATGGCTGCAGTCACCATCTGCAGTGATTTTGGAGCCCAAAAAAACAAAATCTGACACTGTTTCCACTGTTTCCCCATCTATTTCCCATGAAGTGATGGGACCAGAGGCCATGATCTTCGTTTTCTGAATGTTGAGCTTTAAGCCAACTTTTTCACTCTCCTCTTTCACTTTCATCAAGAAGCTTTTTAGCTCCTCTTCACTTTCTGCCATAAGGGTGGTGTCATCTGCATATCTGAGGTTATTGATATTTCTCCCAGCAATCTTGATTCCAGCTTGTGTTTCTTCCAGTCCCGCATTTCTCATGATGTACTCTGCCTATAAGTTAAATAAGCAGGGTGACAATATACAGCCTTGATGTACTCCTTTTCCTATTTGGAACCAGTCTGTTGTTCCATGTCCAGTTCTAACTGTTGCTTCCTGACCGGCATACAGATTTCTCAAGAGGCAGGTCAGGTGGTCTGGTATTCCCATCTCTTTCAGAATTTTCCACAGTTTATTGTGATCCACACAGTCAAAGGCTTTGGCATAGTCTTAAATTAGGAAGAAATGAACTTCAAACACTCATTAAACAGATAAGTAAGCTAATTGAATCAGTTTTTTCAAATGTTCCAAAAAGCAAATTCCAGGACAAATATGTTTTATGAGTAATTTCTTTGAAATTCTAAGAAGAGACAATTAAAGTGAAGAAATACTCTCCAACTTATTCTGTGAGGTTGTATAATTTCATTATTAATTTTAGATAAGAAGATGATGGAAGGGTAAAGTATAGGGTACTTCTTTATGAATATAGATGTAAAACTCCTAAACAAAATATTAGTTAACTTAATCTAGTAGTGCATACGTAGGTGCTATAGCATAACTATGGTTAATTTATTCAGAATTGCAAGGGTGATCTATCACTAAAAATCTATAAATGTGATTACAAATGAATAATTCAATAAATCAGGCATATCAAGTTATTAATTCAAATTTTATCCATGAAAACAACTATTAGTAAACTAGAATTATCTTTAATTTAATAAAAAATAACCCACAGGAAAATAATTTTTAGTGTTGAAAGTTTAAAAGTGTTCTATTTAAAATCATAGACAACATAAGGATAACAAACAATTTTTTAACTTTGTATTGAAAAACATTCCCAATGCAATAAGAAGAAAAAAGTAACTTTATAAGGATTAGAAGGAAATAAATGAATTAGTATTATTCAAATATGATATAATTGTATGGAAGCTACAAAAATATTCATAAAAATATTAAAATTGAAAGAGGTATTAAGAAAGTTGTTGAGTATAGTATTAAGGTAAAAATATTTATTGCATTTTTGGAAAACTAAAACATTGACAGAACACATTCAAACAGAATATTGATACATCAGACATCATTTGCAATGGTTATTAAAATGTCACTTCTGTCAATCTAAAATACAGAAAGATATTTTCACAGAAAATTACAGAGTTCATTATAAGGTGTAAACAGAGAACACACATTTTTCTCAATACCGATCTATTTAAATTGTTATAACATTTTTATCAGAATTTTTGTAAAATCTGTATGGAATTACAAGGCTCAAGAGCAACTGAAAGACTCCTGAAAAAGAAGAGCAAGTTTGGATGATCTTTATCAAATACCAGAGTTTATTAGGAAACTAATATATTTTTCTAATCTATATTAGAAAACTTAATATATTTAAGTTAATGTGGTCCTGAAACAGGAATAGACAAACTAGATTTAACACATCCATTAATTGAAGAACATGAAATATATGACAGAAGACACATGGCAGTCATTAATAAATAATTGAGGAAAGAAGAGACTAGTTAATTAATGGTTCTAAGACAATTAGTCATTCATATATATATATATATATATATAAACCAATAAAATTGGCTCATGAGCTCTGTAACAGTCAATTTCAAATAAAGACTTCAAGAAAACAAAAACTCCAAAACCTTTAAAAGAAAAAATAATTTCTTATTGGCTTTGGGAAGCAAGTGGTATTCAAACCAAAGAAGAGTTTATTTAGAACATGAACCAAACAAGAAAAGCAAATGAAAGATCTTCATTACTAATTAGGAATATGCCAAATTAAGACTAAAGTAAGAAATTTTTTTATTCATAAGACTAGCAAGTCTGACAATACCAAAAATGGTGGGAATATAGAACATAGATTTTCTAGTAGAAAATCCTGATGCAATTATATTGGAAGCAAATTGACATGATCTTATAAAATGATATGTGCAAATAATAAAAACCAGAGACTCTGCTTCTAGACTAAACTTTTGCAAATATGCCATAGAAAACACATATAAGAATATTCAAAATAACATTATATCAACAAAAATGTAAATTGTCCCCAAATATAGGAAAATATATAAATAAATCAATGTATTTATATTGAAATAATATTATATAAGAATGGCAACAAATTTAAAAAACTCCATAGGCATAACATGGATAAAATTTAGAAATACAATGTTGAATGATAAATGAAAATATCCAAAAACTTTTTAAAGTATTAAAACACTTTTAAAAATCTCAAAGTAAATAAAATTAATGTACCTTATATAAGAATTCATGCATATAATAATTACATACCTATAGCATCTGAGTGAAACTGCAAATTTTAAAAAAAATTTCAAAAAATTAATTCTCAATACAGTGAGAATTAATTCTTACTGATTTATTCTCACTACAGTGACAATGGAATGGGGAAAAGTAAGGTAGCAGTAATGGTTGTGGTTTCATTGATAACTGTTTTACTCTGCTTTTAACTTACAAATTTGTTACATGCATTTTTATGGGTCAAATAATACATGATTGTTCTTATATTTCCAAAAGCAAAACAAAACCTGGTATCAATTATAGCTGCTATTTTTTAAATCACAGAGATCTATTACTGAGCTATATTCAGAAAACAATGGTTAGGAAAACGATATTATACTGTGCAAATAGTAACAGGTGATAGTTCATTTATTTTGTAAGAATTATAGATTTATTTAAGATTAATAGAATGTACCACATAAATGGAGAGAAAGAAAGCAAGACAGGTTGAGATTGCTTTTCAGTTAAATTTCAGCTTCAAATTATAATCCCCACGTTAATGTCCTGTGTCACTTGGTCAAAGCTGATGATTCTGACTACTAAGTTAGAGCAAAAAGGATGCTCCTTTCCAAATAAAATTTCCTGAGTGTCAGCAAAATGTCCAAATCATCTATCTCACATTGATGTGCTTTTTAAAACTTTTCAAATCAAGGTCACTTCTTTGTTCCACATTTAAAGAGCTGATGAAATATATTCTAATAGATTCATATCATAAATCTCTAGTGTCTAAGTAGACCTGAAGAAACATCTATCTGTCCTGGTCAGTATCTCCAGAGGCTATTATATTCCCATTTAAAAAAAAAAAAATGTCATCTGTGTAGAGCCCATCTCAGTCTCTAGCTTGTCAGTTCAAGAATATTAGAATGCCTATTTAGTTTTGCTCATTAAGATGTATATCTTTTATGCTCCATGATAACTATTAATATTCAAAAAACATAGGGAAAAGCATAAGGCAAGTGCTTAAACTAGAGAATACGACTATTTCAAACATTTGGAGCTTCCCAATTACTACTGGACCCTATTTCCATCTGGCAACTCAGGGTTTTATGACAGCATAATGCCATTTTGAGACTCAAGTAAGCAGCGTCAATCTAACTGCTATTTGCAGGATGACTTTGTAGTCCTAGAGGATTGCAAGATGCAGATGATTGCTCCTTAGAGGAATAACTGTTGACAGGGCTGGTGAAACAACTCTCGAATGATGAACTGAGAAAGTGCCCAACTATTCACGCAGACCTGTAAAAATGCCACAGCACAACCTTAGGAAGGATTACAGCAATTTCCCCATGTCCTATTATTTGCCTCTGACCGAAAATGACAGAGATGCACAGTATCACTAGACATCGTCTACATGTACATTTCACACATCCTGATCCTTTAACATCATTGACTTTAAGAAATGTCATCAAACAGTTATCAAAATCTTGAAGCTCTCTATTATACCTTGAACAGGGATCAATTTCCTCTGTTACAAAATTAATGACTAAAAACAACTCTAATAATGTTTAAAATGAATGAAGAACTTGCCAAGAGTTCAACACTGTATTAATACTTCTGTCTAACCTTCTATTCCAAGGCTGATAGCATGCACAAAGATTTTGATTAGGAGTGGCAACACACAATTAAAAAAAAAATCAATCTGACCATCTGTGTGAATTTATGTAAATATAAGCATATAATAGGCATACCTTGAGTAGCTTTAATCATAGAAAATCTTTTACATAGTAATCTAAAAATAATTATTGTTAAAAAAGAAAATAATCCATTCTTCTGTAGGTAGTCCTCTCCCTGGTAATGATAGTGTTTACAAAAGCAAATGACAGCATTTACAAAAGGGAAAATATGATGCAATTGAGAAAAAGAATTAATATACACTCAAGAATGGGATCATTAACTATTTAACAGAGCATTCCCATTCTATTTATGTCTTTGACATATTATCACTATAAACTGTTCATCATATTTGCTCAAATACCATGCCATATACCTTAGTAGTTTAAAATCGGCAGTTAAATAACATAATCAGTATATGAGCAAACTTTTATCTCCCTCCTTGTCCTACATATTGTACCAGCTGTCTCATTTACTTCTCATGTGCTGCTCATCTATTTTTTGGCCATTAATAGGTTATTTATTCATCCATGTGTATCACTCATTAGCTACTACTTCTATGATTATTATCATTATTGTTGTTGTAAGAGCACTTAACATGATATCTGCTCTCTTAATACATTTTTAAGTGCATAGTATAGTATGTTAACTATGGACACAATGTTGTATAGCAGATCTCTAGAACTCATTCATCTTGTGTATTAAAACATTAATGTCTGTCAAACAGCAACTCTCCATTACTATTCTACATCCCACTTTGTCTTCACTGTTTCCCAAATCATAGTGATATCCTGGTGTTTACCATGTTCTTTTTTCTTTTCTCCATTTTGTCTATCCTGCTTCTTAGAAAATATATTGATTTTTGTCTTGCTTTTATTCTCAAATTCCAGATAAAAGAATTTCAATTCTATATGTAGGCAAAAGAAAATAAAATCATTATCTAGTAAAAAGATTTTATTTATGCCCATTAGAAAAACACTTCCAGTATCAATATTTTAGGAGTACCTCTCTGCTAAAGAAGAACTACTTTATTATGCTATCTAATACCTTTCTTGTAATCCAGCCTGTCAAATTAGGTTTTATATCTAAATTGTTTCTGCTTGTTGTTTTTATTGATTTTAGTGTCATCTTAATCCCTCATTATTTAAATCTTTTAAACAAAATGAAACAATGATGTTTAATAACCAGTAAGACCCTAAGAAAATTTAGCATTTGGATGAAGAAGACCTAGTCTCCAGCAAGATGAGATAATAGAACAAGAATGGCCACAGATGCATCTCAATGGGAAAATTTTTAATGATCTTTTATTTTGTTTTGATTCTTTTTAATTAAAAAAAAAAAACACAGTATTTTATTATTTGCTACACCTTGTGGCATATAGGAATGTTAGTTCCCTGACCAGGGATTCTTGTGTTCCCTGCAATGGAAATGTGGAACTCTAACTACTGGACCACCAAGTGAAAATGAAAATCGCTCAGTCGTATCCAACTCTTTATGACCCCATGAACTATACAGTCCATGGAATTCTCCAGGCCAGAATACTGGAGTTGGCAGCCTTTTCCTTCTCCTCTGGACCACCAGGGAAGTCTCTTTTGTTTTGATTCTTAACCAAAATTTCAAATGGCAGTGAAGGCTAGTTCTGTATTATTGATTTGTTGATGATGGTTTTACTAAATATGATTCATTAAAATTCATCCTAAAGTTGTTTTTCAGCAAGTTTTATGTGAGAATGCATATTCAGTTATATTTATGTAAGTGCATTTAAAACATTTTAAAAAACATATAGCTTAAATGTATGGAACATTCAAGAACTTATTACAGAAATTTTTACTTATTTTCAAAAGGAAACATAATTCTTATTACTACATAATCCCTTGGGTAAAAAATTAAAATGTATCACAAATGCCCTTCTGTTCCAATTTGAGAGAAAGGTTGAATCAAACACATTTGAAAACCAATATGATATTGTAAAGTAATTAACCTCCAATTAAAATAAATAAACTTTATTTTAAAAAAATTAAAAAAAGAAAGGACTTTAGTTGAGATAGACATTCTTTCTTTTAAAATATTTCTTAAAACACAACCTAGGTGATTACATTTAAGAAATTTCTTCTTTTTCCTGATATAATATTTTGATGTACTCTGCTAAGAAAATAGGGGATTCAGATGAAGTTTCTTATTTGAAGAATGATTTATGATGAAAATATATAGGTCTACACATATTTACATACATGGATTATGTTCTAACATCTCCACTTAGAAATCCATATTCATCAATGTGAGTGAAAATGTTAGTCACTGAATCGTGTTTGACCCTTTGTGACCCCATGAACTGTAGCCTGCCAGGTTCCTCTGTCCATGGAATTTTCCAGGCAAGAATACTGGAGTTTGTTGCCATTTCCTTCTCCAGAGCATCTTCCTGACCCAGCAATTGAACAGTGGTCTCCTGCATTGCAGGCAGATTCTTTATCATTTGAGCCACTTAGGGAACTGTTTTATATTATTAAATATAAAACATTTACTGTTTGAGCCACCAGGGAAGCTGTGTTATATTATTAAATTATTAAACACGTATTTATCAATCAACTATAATTTAATGATATATTTATTTATTACTAGTGACAGGACCAACTTTGCTTAATCATGCTCAAGTATTCAATAGGTAAATTCAGTATACTGCACATTTATTGGAACAATGCATTTAACCAGAAATACTTTACTCTGTAACTTTCTATGTTTGGGATTACTATATACGCTTCCAGCAAACATAAAGGGACAAACTTATCTTGCAGTATTCTTATGTCTATTATAATAACAATAATCTTTAAAATATTCAACTAAATGCATTTATTATGTGTGTTATAATTTAGCACATGATAAGTTTTCTATAATTATTATGTACACATAATTGAAATAAAGCTGACAGTAATAAAAAAAACTGTGATCCTCGTTTTGCTTGTGAAAATTTAGTTGGTCATGATAGCCCTAATTTATTATGACTATCAACTATTTATCTGCAAAATTAAATTAAGTAGATGAAACACTTTTATTGTTGAATGTAGGAAATACATTCCTGTAATACTGCCAAAAGTATACTTGCAAGGCCTGAATTTTGGGGCCAGAGAGGCATCTTTTTAAACTTTGCATCTACTAGTTACATATACTGCAATTTTAAGTCAAAGGGGGAATTTCAACATCCTTGAAATCAGTCAAAGTATATAGTGTAGATTAATATGAAAATTATATGAAAAAAATCTATATAAAGGACCAAGAAAGTAACTGGTTAACAGTGATATAACCACAAATATTAACAAAACTCCTTCCTATTTTTGTCCTAACTCCAAGTATTCAGTGATCTAGACAGATATTTTTCCTTATTCTTAAATATTGTGATAAATATTCATAACATAAAATTTACCAATTTAACCATTTCTAAGTGTACAGTTAGGTGGCATTAAGTATATTCACATTGTTGTGCAACAATCATCATTACTTGTTTGTTTAACTTTCATCATCCCAAGCTGAAACTGTACCCATTAAATGACTCCCTATTCTTCTGCCTCTTGTATGGTTTCCAACACTATTCTATGTCTCTATGGTGGTAATGGTTTAATTGCTAATTTGTAACTGACTCTGCAACCCATGAACTGTAGTCTGCCAGGCTCCTCTGTCCGTGGGATTTCACAGGCAAGAGAGTTGGCTGCCATTTTCTTCTCCAGGGGATCCTTCCAACCAAGGGGCCCAATCTGCATCTCTTGCATTGCAGGAGCATTCTTTATGACTAAGGCTCCAGGGAAGCCTCTATATCTCTTTAGGTTGTTTTGTTAACCACATATAAGTAGACAGACAGAATGAACTCTGTTCATTTCCAAGACAAATCATTCAGTATCACAGTATTCCAAGTCTATGTCCCAACCACTAATGCCAAAGAAACTGAATTTGAATGGTTCTATGAAGATGTGCAAGACCTTCTAGAACTAACACCAAAAAAAAAGATGTCCTTTTCATCATAGGGGACTAAAATGCAAAAGTAGGAAGTCAAGAGATACTGGAGTAACAATCAAGTTTGACCTTGGAGTACAAAATGAAGCAGGACAAAGAGAGTTTTGGACTAACAGTTTTTCCAACAGAACACACTGGTCAGAGCAAATACCCTCTTCCAACAACACAAAAAAAGATTCTACACATGGACATCACCAGATGGTCAATACCGAAATCAGATTGATTATATTCTTTGCAGCTGAAGATAGAGAAGTTCTATATAGTCAGCAGAAACAAAACTGGGAGCTGACTGTGGCTGAGATCATGAACACCATACTGCCAAATTCATACTTAAATTGAAGAAAACCATTCATGTAAGACCTAAATCAAACCCCTTATGAGTATGTATTGGAAGTGGCAAATAGACTCAAGGGATTCGATTCGATAGAGTGCCTGAAGAACTATGGACAGAGGTTTGTTAGCATTGTACAGTGATTAAAAAAAAATCTCCAAGAAAAATAAATACAAAAAGGCAAAATGGTTGTCTGAGGCTGCCTTACAAATAGCAGAGAAAAGAAGGGAAGCAAAAGGAAAAGGAGAAAAGGAAAGACATATCCATCTGAATCCAGAGTTCCAAATAGCAAGGAGAGATAAGAAAGCCTTCCTAAGTGAGCAATGAAAAGAACTAGCGGAAAACAATAGAATGGGAAAGACTAGAAAGCTCTTCAAGAAAATCAGAGATACCAAGGGAATATTTTATTCAAAGATGGGCACAATAAAGGACAGAGACATCATGGACCTAACAGAAACATAAAATATTAAAAAGAAGTGGCAAGAATACAGAGGAACTGTACAGAAAAAACCTTAGTGACTCAGATAACCATGATGATGTGATCACTCACCTAGAGTCAGATGTCTTAGAGTGTAAAGCCAAGTGGGCCCTCAAAAGCATCACTATGAACAATGCTAGTGGAGGTGATGGAATTCCAGTTAAGCTATCTCAAATCCTAAAAGATAATGCTATGAGAGTGCTGCACTCAATATGCCAGCAAATTTGGAAAACTCAGCAGTGGCCACAGGATTGGAAATTTCAATTTTCATTCCAATCCTAAAGAAAGGCAATGCTAAAGAATGTTCAAACTACTACACAATTGCACTCATTTCACATGCTAGCAAAATAATGCTCAACATACTCCGAGCTAGGCTTCAAAACAGTACATGAACCAAGAACTTCCAGATGGACAGGCTGGATTTAGAAAAGACAGAGGAACAGAAATGAAATTGCCAACATCAGTTGGATCATAGAAAAAGCAAGAGAATTTCAGAAAAACATCTACTTCTGCTTCATTGACTACACTAAAGCCTTTGACTGCATGGATCACAACAAACTGTGGAAAATTCTTAAGGAGATGGGAATACCAGACCATCTGACCTGCCTCCTGAGAAATCTATGCAGGTCAAGAAGCAACAGTTATAAACAAACATGGAACAACGGACTGATTTCAAATTGGAAAAGAATATTTCAAGGCTGTATATTGTCACTCTGCTTATTTAACTTTACAGAGTTTATCATGTGAAATACGGGCTGGATGAAGCACAAGTTGGAATCAAGATTGCCGGGAGAAATATCAATAACCTCTGATTTGCAGATGACACCACCCTTATGGTAGAAAGTGAAGAGTCAGAAAAAGTCTCTTGATGAAAGTGAAAGATGAAAGTGAAAAAGCTATCTGAAAATTCAACATTCAAAAAATGAAAATCATGGCATCCGCTCCCATCACTTTATGGCAAATAGATGGGGAAACAATGGAAACAGTGACAGACTTTATTTTCTTGGTCTTCAAATCACTGGAGATGCAGCCATGAAATTAAAAGACTCTTGCTCCTAGGAAGAAAAGCTATAGCAAACCTAGACAGCCTGCTAAAAACAGAGACATTACTTTGCTGACAAATGTCCATATAGTCAAAGCCCTAGTTTTTCCAGGAGTCGTGTATGGATGTGAGAGTTGGACCATAAAGAACGCTGAGCACTGAAGAATTGATGCTTTTGAACTGTGGTGTTGGACAAGACTCTTTATACTTTATGGCAAATAGATGGGGAAACAATGGAAACAGTGACAGACTTTATTTTCTTGGTCTTCAAATCACTGGAGATGCAGCCATGAAATTAAAAGACTCTTGCTCCTAGGAAGAAAAGCTATAGCAAACCTAGACAGCCTGCTAAAAACAGAGACATTACTTTGCTGACAAATGTCCATATAGTCAAAGCCCTAGTTTTTCCAGGAGTCGTGTATGGATGTGAGAGTTGGACCATAAAGAACGCTGAGCACTGAAGAATTGATGCTTTTGAACTGTGGTGTTGGACAAGACTCTTTATAGAGTCCCTTGGATTGCACGAAGATCAAAACAGTCAATTCTAAAGGAAACCAATCCTGAATATTCATTGAAAGGGCTGATACTGAAGTTGAAGCTCCACTATTTTGGCCAGTTGCTGGGAAGTGCTAACTCATTAGAAAAGATCCTGATGCCATGAAAGATTGAAGGCAGGAAGAGAAGGGGACGACAGAGGACGAGACGGTTGGATGGCATCACTGACTTGATGGACATGAGTTTGAGCAAACTCTGGGAGATAGTGAAGGACAGGGACACCTGGTGTGCTGCAATCCATGGGGTTGCAAAGAATCGGACATGACTGAGTGACTAAACAACAATGGCAATACATAAGCAGAATCACACAACATCCATTCTTTTATCTCTGGCCTATTTCAGTCAGCATAATGTTTTAAAGTTTCATCCGTGTAGTAGCATATATCAAAATCTCATTCTTCACAAAGGCTGAATTATATTCCATTGTATGTATATGCCACATTTTGTTTATCCAGTCAACCTTCAGTGAACATTTGTGTTAGTTTCACCTATTCAGTATTGTGGGAAATACTGCTATGAATAAGGTGTGCAAATATCTGTTTGATAATTTCATTCAACTCTTTGAATCTCTCTGGGGTTTATACCTATACTTGGAATTGCTAAGTCCTATGGTCATTCTGTTTAATTTTTTTGAAGAAATACCATACCATTTCCACAGGACTTTCATCACTTTAAACGCCCACCAGCAATGCATAAGTGTTCCAATTTCCTCAGGTTTTTTTCATACAGTATTATTTCCCAGGATTTGTTTTGACAATAGCCATTGTGATGACTATGAAGTGGCCTCTCATTTAGGTTGAGATTTGCATTTTTCTAGTGATTAGTGATATTGATTAGTAATATTCCTCTTTTCTTGTTTATATTGGTTATTGTAAATCTTCTTTGAAGAAATGTCTGTTCAAGTCCTTTGTCTATTTTTTAATGTTTCCTATTCCTTTTGTTTGAGTTTTAGAAGCTTTATTTTTAATATTTTCTGGATATTAATCCTTTGTTAGATATATTATTTGGAAATATTTTCTCCAAATTTGTGGGTTGCCTTTTCACTCCAATGCCCTTTGATACAAGTTTTTCATTTTTTAAAGTTCTTTTATTTTTTCTTTTGATGCCTATGCTTTTAATGTCACATTCAGTAAATCACTACCAAATCTAATGAATCTTTCACCCTATGTTTTCTTTTAATGTTTAGCTCTTTTGTTTTAGGGCTTCCCAGATGGCGCAAGTGGTAAAGAATTATCCTGCCAATGTAGGAGACACAAGAGACACGAGTTTCACCCCTAAATCAGGAAGATTCCCTGGAGAAAGAAATGGCAACCTATTCCAGTATTTCTTGCCTGGAAAGTTCCATGGGCAGAGGAGGTTGGTGGGCTCAGCCCACAGATTGCACAGATGCTAGATACTTATGATTTCACTTTTATGTTTAGGTCTTTGACCTGTTTGGGGTTAATTTTTATATATGACATGAGATAAGAATTCAAAACTATTCTTTCCAAAGGGGTATCCAGTTTTCCCAAGACCATTTGTTGAAAAACTGACCTTTCCCTGTTGAATGGTATTGATACTTTGTTGGACATATTTGATCATATATATAAGTTTACTTTTTCAGTTCTCTTTTCTTCTTTTAAATATATATTTATCAGTTCTCTTTTCTATCCCATTGTCTATATGTCTTCCTTTATGGCAATACCACAATCTTTTTTGAGTACAGCAGATTCTGAGTAAGTCTCATGATCAGATCATGTAAGTCCTTCAACCTCGTTCTTTTTCAGGATTATTTTGTCTATTTGCAGTCCTTCAAGGTATGGAATTCAGGATTTTTTTCTATTTCCTCAAAAAGATATTTGAACTTTGAAAGGGATTGCATTGAAGATTCAATGTGGGTTGCTTCTGATGGTATTTACATCTTAACCATATCATTTGTTCCACAGACATAATATTAACATTTTAACAATGTTATGTCAGTCCATAAACACAGATGCCTTCCCATGTATTTATGACTAGTTTCTTTCAGCAGCATTTGGTAGTTTCATTGTACAACTAGAACTCCCTTGGCTAAGTTATCCCTAAGTGTTTTATTCTTTTCTGATGCTTTTGTAAATGGATTGTTTTCTCAATTTCTTTTGTGAATTGTTTACTGTTAGTGTATAAAAACATAACTTATTTTCTGAATTGAATTTTTATACTGAAATGCTGCTGAATTTATTTATTCACAGAAACGTGTGTTGGGGGAGGGGATTGTCAGTGCTTTCTACATTCAATTTCATGTTGTCTGCAGAGAAAACTGTACATTTTCCTTTCTTTGGTGCTCTTACTTAATTAATTAACTCCTCCCTTCCTCCATTGCTTAATCACTCTGGCTGGAACTTCCAAAACTATATTGTATAGAAGTGGTAAAAGCCATTATATCTTATATTATATCTTAACTCATCACTTACCAACTGTGTGTCTTTGAAGTCATATAACTGAGCCTCACTGTTTTCAAATAGGAATAACTGTGTCCACTACATTTGATAATTTTACATATTTAATGACACAGTTTATTTCAAAACTTTCAGCATGAAAATGAAAAGTGAAAATGAAGTTGCTCAGTCGTGTCCAACTCTTTGCAACCCCATGGACTGTAGCCTTCCAGGTTCCACCATCCATGGGATTTTCCAGGCAAGAATACTGGAGTGGGTTGCCATTTCCGTCTCCAGGAGATCTTCCCTTCCCAGGGATTGAACCTGGGTTTCCTGCATTGTAAGCAGACCCTTTTACTGTCTGAGCCACTAGGGAACAAATAGAGGAGGTACCCAAAAATTAGTTAGAGTTCATTCCTCTCATTTTCTGTATATCTTGAATTAAATAAGGATTAAAATCACCTTTAAATTAAAAAAGGAAATAAGATATGTGGTAACTTTATCTTTTTCATTTTATTTCAATAATCTATCTTCATAAATGCATAATAAGTAATTCTATAAATAATTATACATTGAAATGTAAAGGGTAGTAATTTAAATATTTAGTTGATTTTTACCCTTTAACATATTTCTTCAGATACAAAAACATATGCATTTTTAAGGTTGAATGTTCCTTGACTAACTAAATATATAAATTAATACATATTTAAGGCTAAATATGTAAATTAACACACATTAAATATATATTTAATAGCTAAATATGTAAATTAATACACATTTTTGTTTACATTACCAAAAATAAGCATTTAAAGTATTCCCACTAAGTTCACTTGGAAACACACAACTATATAAATTCAGTGAAATTTCTTTCATCATTACACTCATGTCTTCATTTGTTTCTAACTCAGGATAAATCCAGAATGCTGAAGAGCAAGTTAATTTTAGCTTATTTGGTCATTTAATCTAATTTTCAATTGGTTTAAACTCACATCTTACACAGGACAGTTTATGAAAGGATTTTCTTCTTCAAAGGAAAAAGGAACAAAGGTGTATTTAATTAACATACAGAATATAATCATGTTATTTAACTGAGAATAAGGATTAAAATCACCTTTAAATTAAAAAAGGAAATAAGATATGTGGTAACTTTATCTTTTTCATTTTATTTCAATAATCTATCTTCATAAATGCATAATAAGTAATTCTATAAATAATTATACATTGAAATGTAAAGGGTAGTAATTTAAATATTTAGTTGATTTTTACCCTTTAACATATTTCTTCAGATACAAAAACATATGCATTTTTAAGGTTGAATGTTCCTGACTAACTAAATATATAAATTAATACATATTTAAGGCTAAATATGTAAATTAACACACATTAAATATATATTTAATAGCTAAATATGTAAATTAATACACATTTTTGTTTACATTACCAAAAATAAGCATTTAAAGTATTCCCACTAAGTTCACTTGGAAACACACAACTATATAAATTCAGTGAAATTTCTTTCATCATTACACTCATGTCTTCATTTGTTTCTAACTCAGGATAAATCCAGAATGCTGAAGAGCAAGTTAATTTTAGCTTATTTGGTCATTTAATCTAATTTTCAATTGGTTTAAACTCACATCTTACACAGGACAGTTTATGAAAGGATTTTCTTCTTCAAAGGAAAAAGGAACAAAGGTGTATTTAATTAACATACAGAATATAATCATGTTATTTAACTGAGAGACTAAAAGAAAATAAACTGCATCTTTATAAGTAAAGGATAAGTTTATTAAATATAAAGTATTGATATTAACTTGAAAAAATTATAGAAATGGAGGTTACCTTAAGAGGCTCAAATTAGTCTTTTAGATAAATTTAATATTTTTAAATGCTAGTGACAATAATGAAGGTGTTACAAGGGACAGCTGAAATGTAATTCAAGACAGTGAATAGAATTTACTGTCACAACACATGCTGATACTATGCAGGGTGAAACCTTAGCTGCTATTTTATTTTCTTTCTGTGTTTTTGGCATACTCTTATAAACTTGTTCTAAAAATAGAAGATATTCTGTATGCGAGACAGCAAAAGAGACACAGATGTATAGAACGGACTTTTGGACTCTGAGAGAGAGGGAGAGGGTGGGATGATTTGGGAGAACGGCATTGAAACATGTATACTATCACATAAGAAATGAATTGCCAGTCTATGTTCGATACAGGATACAGGATGCTTGGGGCCAGTGCACTGGGATGACCCAGAGAGATGATATGGGGTGGGAGGTGGGAGGGGGGTTCAGGATTGGGAACTCATGTACACGCGTGGCGGATTCATGTCAATGTATGCAAAACCAATACAGTATTGTAAAGTAAAATAAAATAAAAATAAAAACTTAAAAAAAATAAAAATAGATATTCTGATACCTCTGGTCATAAAAACAAATGCAACCCAGCTATGAGACTGATTATATTTTAAGATCATACAAGTATCTATTCTTGTGAACAGAATAAAACTCCATCATTGAAATATTGTCTTCACAAGTGAAACCCATTGCTTGTAGAAGGTGCTTTTAGGAAAAGGGAAAGAGTAAAGTTAACATCTTGAGTAGCAGGATATCAGCCTTATTGTATGTTTGTTAATTACTTATTACAAGAAGTGAAGTGAAGTGTTAGTTGCTCAGTAGTATTTGACTCTTGGCGACCCCATCGACTGTAGCCTGCCAGGCTGCTCTGTCCATAGAATTCTCCAAGCAAGAGTACTGGAGTGGGTTGCTATGCCCTTCTCCAGGAGATCTTTCTAACCCAGAGATCAAATCTGGGTTTCCCGCATTGCAGGTAGATTCTTTACTGTCTGAGCCACCAGGGAAGTATACTTGATATAAACATATATTTGATATAAATGGTTATTATATCTTCTATAAAAATGATATATCAATTTTATTTATATACATCATAAAATAATTGTTCAGGTCTGCAAAGTTAAGAATATTAAATAGAAAGGTTATGAACAATTTTGATAATGTACCTCTGAAGCTAGTCACCCTTCATTACCCTTACAATACCCTTACAAATATTTGCAAATTTTACAGATCATATATATTTCTTTTATTTACCTATGGTCTGATTTCCACCTTTGACTAGATTTTCATTTCCCACTTTCCATTTAGTAGCTGCTTTAGACTACTTTTTTCTATCTTTGCATGACTCATTTTAGACATCTGTGGAAACTCTCATATTCTATTCATTAAACATGTATCTATTTATGCTCAAAAACTTATTTTATTCATATATTAGACAAGTAGTATTCTGTATAGAGCATGCTCTTTCTCTTTCTCTCTCTCTCTATATATATATTTAATAAAACAAAACTAAAATAATGCTTTGCTCTACATAATTCTTCCTCCTAAAATACTCAGAATACAGTAAACTTATAATAAGAGAAATAAAATATTTATCCTAAATAAACAGTAGTATGTGGCACCAAATTCCTCTTTTAGAATTTAACAATCTAGTTAACAAAATCTTGACCATGTCTTCTAATTAAATATTTCTAATATTTTAGTAAATATATTTACTGAATATAAAAATTAACATAGTAAACATATGCTTTTCTATTAATTGTGCAATCAGATTTCTTTAGTTTTAATTTTTTTCCCCAGGAACATACAAAATTCTAATGGTATTGGTTCATCTTGGTAGGTACTAGGACTATTCTTAGAATATATCTAAAGCAGAATTCTCATAAATGTGCCATAATTTATATGCAAAAGTGTTTACATACATTTTATTGCTCTCATTGGAATGTACTACCTCACTGTGTTTTCTTAGTTCCTGTTTGTATTTTGAATTTTACCTGAAATGTCTCTTCTTATACAACATTTCCTCTAATATTCCCCTAGCTGTAACTATCTTTTGTCATATCAGAAGATGATCATTGGTTGTAGGAATTGTGTCTTATTTCTTTGCCCCAATGCTTAGCTTAATACATGGTAGAGAGTAGACAAAAAAGTTGAAGAGTAAAGTAATTGTTCAAATCTCATACATTTTCCTTTTTCCTGCCTTTGACTTTTTACATATTTATTAGTTTACTGAGCTCATTGCTAAAGCTGATTCAAAATATTACCCATAGTTCTTGGTATTTATAAATTATAAAAAGATATTAGGAAAAGAAGGAGGAAGATGATGGATTTCCTTAATTTTTGTTACAGTCAACATTATGCTGATTCTTGGCACAGAGATAGAAAATTTGCTGAGTTTCCTGCAAAGTCACATTTTGAGGCAGCACCGTATTATATTCTTTCTTTTTTTTCCAAAATCCAACCTCATTCATGGAATTTAGCTTTCAGTGTTTGAACAGTAAATATTTTAAATTGAACATTGGCAGGCTTTCAGAAATAAATACATGTATTTACAGTTTTTACTCATATTTCCCATGTATTTGGTTTGGCTATGACCACAGACACATCCTCAGAATAATCCTTCTTGACATCAGGAAAGCCGTATGTAGCTAAGAGAAACTATACATTTTACTACCACTATCACATAATGTCTATGAAAAAACATGCATTTAAAAAATAATGTCACAATTAATAAGACTAGATTCCATGCCCCACAGCTCTATGTGAACAAATAAGGCCTTAATTTCCCTAGGAGAAAGTCAAACTCCCAAGATATATTTCAAAGCCACTTTCAAAGTCCAAGGGACTCTCATGAGTCTTCTCCAACACCACAGCTCAAAAGCATCAATTCTTTGGCACCCAGCTTTCTTTATGGTCCAACTCTCACATCCATACATGACCACTGGAAAAACCATAGCCTTGACTAGACGGACCTTAGTCAGCAAAGTAATGTCTCTGCTTTTTAATATGCTGTCTAGGTTGGTCATAACTTTCTTTGCAAGGAGTAAGAGTCTTTTAATTTCATGCCTGCAATCACCATCTGCAGTGATTTTGGAGCGCAAAAAAATAAAGGCAGCCACTGCTTCCACTGTTTCCCCATCTATTTGCTATGAAGTGATGAGACCAATGCCATGATCTTCGTTTTCTGAATGTTGAGCTTTAAACCAACTTTTTCACTCTCCTCTTTCACTTTCATCAAGAGACTCTTTAGTTCTTCACTTTCTGCCATAAGGGTGATGTCATATGCATATCTGAGGTTATTGATATTTCCCCTGGCAATCTTGATTCCAGCTTGTACTTACTCCAACCCAGCATTCCTCATGATGTACTCTGCATATAAGTTAAATAAGCAGGGTGACAGTATACAGCCTTGAGGTACTTCTTTTCCTATTTGGAACCAGTCTGTTGTTCCATGTCCAGTTCTAACTGTTGCTTCCTGACCTGCATACAGATTTCTCAAGAGGCAGGTCAGGTGGTCTGGTATTCCCATCTCTTTCAGAATTTTCCACAGTTTCTTGTGATCCACACAGTCAAAGGCTTTGGCATAGTCAAGAAAGCAGAAATAGATGTTTTTCTGGAACTCTCTTGCTTTTTCCATGATCCAGCGGATGTTGGCAATTTGATCTCTGGTTCCTCTGCCTTTTCTAAAACCAGCTTGAACATCAGGGAGTTCAAATCATTTTATGTTGTATTACAAGCACAGGGTTTTTTTTTTTTCCTGGTTCCCTACCCCACCCTCCTTCGCTGTCATGTTATCTATTCACATACTTTTGCCACAAGACAAATACAGGAAAAAAAAAAAAAAAAAAAACGGCAACCTGTGGTAGGAGGTTTCCCATGAAAATAAGGGTAACCCCTCATAGAAAGTTTATGATGTACCAGGCATTGTGTGCAATGTTTTGAAAACATGATCACCTCACTCAATTCATTACAACAAACAAACCTTTGACCTATTATCTCATCTCTGTCCTAAATGAGGAAACCAGCACAAAGAAGTCAAAGAACTCAGTGCCAAAGGTCACATAGTGAGGGATGTCAGAGTTAATTAAACAGATGCTGTTCCTCTTGGAGGTCACTCAATCTGTTGTCTGAGCACAATACATGTTTTGGGTCCCAGAGGAAGGCTAAAGAGGATCAAAGAGAAATAACAGCAATCTTAATATTCTTCATCCTACTCTGAGAAAATGCAAAGAAACAGAGGAAAATAATTGAGTGGGAAAAACTAGAGATCTCTTCAAGAAAATCAGAGATACCAAAGGAACATTTCATGCAAAGATAGGCACAATAAAGGACAGAAATGGTATGGACCTAACATAAGAAGACGATATTAAGAAGAGGTGGCAAGAATACATAGAACTATACAAAAAAGATCTTTATGACCGGGATAACCACAATGGTGTGATCACTCACCTAGAATCCTGGAATGTGAAGTCAAGTGGGCCCGAGGAAGCATCACTATGAATGAAGCTAGTGGAGGTGATGGAATTCCAGTTGAGCTATTTAAAATTCTGAAAGATAATGCTGTGAAAGTGTTGCACTCAATATGCCAGCAAATTTGGAAAACTCAGCAGTGGTCACAGGACTGGAAAAGGTCAGTTTTCATTTCAATCTCAAAGAAATGCAATGTCAAAGAATGCTAAACTATGGCACAATTGCACTCATCTCACACACTAGCAAAGTAATGCTCAAAATTTTCTAGGCCAGGCTTCTACAGTACATTAACAATGAACTTCCAGATGTTCAAGCTGGATTTAGAAAAGGCAGAGGAACCAGAGATCAAATTGCCAACATCCGTTGGATCATTGAAAAAGCAAAGTTCCAGAAAAACATCTACTTCTGCTTTACTGACTATGCCAAAGCCTTTGACTGTGTGGATCACAACAAACTGTGGAACATTCTTCCAAGAGATGGGAATACAAGACCACCTGACCTGCCTTCAGAAATCTGTATGCAGGTTAAGAAGCTACAGTTAGAACTGGACACGGAAGAACAAACTTGTTTCAAACTGGGAAAGGAGTAAAGTCAAGTCTGTATATTGTCACCCTGCTTATTTAACTTATATGCAGAGTATATCATGAGAAATGCCAGGATGGATAAAGCACAAGTTGGAATCAAGATTGACAGGAGAAATATCAATAACCTCAGATACACAAATGACACCACCCTTAAGGCAGAAAGCAAAGAAGAACTAAAGAGCCTCTTCACAAAAGTGAAAGAGGAGAGTGAAAAAGCTGGCTTAAAACTCCATGTTCAGAAAACTAAGATCATGGCAACCAGTTCCATCACTTCATGGCAAATAGATGGGGAAACAATGGAAACAGTGAGAGATTTTACTTTTTTGGGCTCCAAAATCACCGCAGATGGTGACCTCAGCTATGAAATTAAAAGACGCTTGCTCCTTGGAAGGAAAGCTATGACCAACCTACACAGCATATTAAAAAGCAGAGACATTTTGTTGACAAAGGTCCATCTAGTCAAAGCTATGGTTTTTCCAGTAGTCATGTATGGATGTGAGCACTGGACTATAAAGAAAGCTGAGCACAGAAAAATGGATGCTTTTGAACTGTGGTGTTGGAGAAGACTCTTGAGAGTCCCTTGGACTGCAAGGAGATACAACCAGTCCATCCTAAAGGAGATCAGTCCTCAATATTCATTGGAAGGACTGATGCTGAAGCTGAAATTCCAATACTTTGGCCACCTGATG
>SJXQ01009582.1:98720-172567 GCA_006408695.1 Aepyceros melampus | reverse complement strand
GGGGGCTCCATCCACACCAGCTTCTGGGCTCCACCCACACCGACTGCGGGGCTCCATCCACACCAGCTTCTGGGCTCCACCCACACCACCTTCCGGGCTCCATCCACATCAACTGCGGGGCTCCACCCACACCACCTTCCGGGCTCCACCCACACAACACAGACTTTGTGATTCAGAGGTCTGGGGTGAACTGTGAGAATGCTAATAAGTTCTCATCCAAGACTGGAGAAGGCAATGGCAACCCACTCCCAGTGTTCTTGCCTGGAGAATCTTAGGAACGGGGAAACCTGATGGGCTGCCATCTATGGGGTCACACAGAGTCAGACACGACTGAAGTGACTTAGCATCCAAGACTGGGGCCCCCTGTTGCTCCAGGGGTCACAGTTTGAGAACCACTGCACTATATACACTACCGAAATTCACTCTCTTACACAGTTCTAGTAAATAAAACCATACACTTTTCCTAGAAAACTTGAACATAAAGGGTCTCCTTTAGAGGTTAGAATTTTCAAAGAAATGTTCATTTGTTTTCATTATTATATTTTAAATATAACAATTGGCAGGTTTGATCCATGAGTTGGGAAGATCCCCTGGAGGACGATTCCCTGGCAGTATCCTGTAGAAGTGGCAGTATCCCACTCCAGTATCCTGGAAGAGTCCATGGACAGAGGAGTCTGTAGGGCTACAGTCCATGGGGTCACAGAGAGTCAGACAGACTGAGCATGCACGTACACAGATATACAAAAAACTATGTGTAAGATATGTAAATTATAAAAACCTTATAAATCTTATCCCTGAGTCACAGTGTCAATCTATTCAAATACAACTGACACTCTTCCTTTAATATTAAGCTGTACTTATTATTGAAACTGCCAAATATTCTTAAAATAAGATTTAATTTGTGAAGAATACATATAACTTTCATAATTAACACATATTGCATTAACAGGCTAAATTTTAAGTTTTTTTTCTTCATTGCTTATTCCAGTTTTCACTAGTGAATAAACGGTTATTGAAGACTAAGAGAACATATGAAGTTTGACAAGAAAACAAGCTTTCCAAGATATATTGTAAAACGACTAAAGACAGAGAAACATGAAATATTTTATCCTGAAATTGCCAATTTTAGTTATTTTGTTAAATAAAGCAAGAATAAAATTTAAAAACTAGCTGGACTATTGTAAAAGCTTTTAAAAGTAATGACAGTCTTCAGTGCTATTTCAGTAATTGTATACAATCAATATTGTCAATGAAATAAAATCTTACCCAGATCTAGTCGTTTTGAATTCCACCTTGAGAATAGGTTTGCATGGTTCTGGCTTCTTCCCATCCTTTAACTGTTTTCCTAAAATACAGTTTTCTGCATTAAATTCTAAAATTCTAAGTTACTCTAAATTCTTATACATTGATAGTTCATAAAATGAAATATAATGAAATCCATCATGAAATATTTTAAAGTGATTTTGAAAGAAGTATTTAATACAAAATATTTTAAATGATCAATTTAGTGTTTGAAATCCAGTGCTAAAAAGTAAATAAAATGAATAACTTGTCAACAACATTTGTGACAAAATTCTAGTAAGAGAAATTCAGTGTTTGCAATGTTTTAAAGATACAGAAAATAGGAATTCAATTTGCTAAATGAATTCAAGTTTTAATATAGCTTACTTGAGGAAAATAAGTCTAAATAATATTTTCACCCAAAGTGACAGGCTGCAAAATTAATCCCTCTGCTAATAAAGTCAATTATATTTACTCAAAGTAAAATCCATGCACTGTATTGTCCAAAAGACTGCTAAAATAAACCAATCTCTGTAAAAATGTGTCAAACTCATACTGTTAAAGAATTTTGACTATTTTTAAAAAGGTTGATTTCTATTATCAAGTTTTACATGTTCACTGTATTAATAATTCAGAAAAAGTTAAAAAGAAAATAAGATATACTAATTCCTATTTCTTAGAGATTAATCAGTGTCACCATTATGTTATTAGTGAAGGTCTCAAACACACACTGCTAACCCAAGACTTCTTATCCTCTTTCCCAGCTTTTTCCTCCCAGGAACTAGCTCATTCTAACGTATTTTTAATTTTCTTTTGTTTGCTGTTTGCCTTACCACAAGAATGTAAACTCCATGAAAGCAAAGATTATTAAGTGTGTATGTGTTTTTTGTTTATGTATCCATGGTGACATTGTTTGGCATAGAATGGACACTCAGTAACAATTTAATAAGTGAATAAATTAATGATTTTTCTTTAGGATTAATTCCGAGAAAAAAGATATTTAGGTAGAAATGTATTCTAGAAAGGATGAAGAAAGTATGTGAGTACTTTGTCCCACCTTTCCTGAACAACGCTATTATTTTTTTTTCTGATTTGCTAAGTGTATTGTTTAATCTCTGTGAAAATGCTTTGGCTTTCTAGTCATCTGTATTTCCTCTTTAAAAATGGTTTATATCTTTTACCCATGGTTATATGTTATCTTCTTTATATTTAAAAATAAATTTAACATTCAAAATTCATTAACACTGTGTCCATATGTTGAAACCACTTTTCCTAGTGTCACTTGTAAATTCTAAAAAAATTGCACAGAAGTGTACATTTAAATAATCGAGTCTATCAGTCCTAATCATGCTTCCATTTAAGAAAACTTAAAATCCTAAAATGGCACTTCTTCCAAAACTACATTATAAATTTAATGGAATTAAGAATTCCAACAGCTTTACTTGAATTTTGACAAAATGACCTTAAAGTTCACAGCAGACTCAACGCCTATGAACTGCTAAGAAACTAAAAAGGAGATGATTTCCGGAGTGACCAAGTGAGACCTCTGTGAACTCACTCACTTAGTAAAATTGAAATACTAGCAAAATAACTAAGGGTAATCACTTCAGAACTCTGCCAACTCTCTGAAGCCACAAAATGAGCACAACACAGTCTACTCAATGGAAATGACCGAACCTTGTTAAGACCCGGGGTGAGGGGCAGGCCTGAGATATTTTGATGAACGGCTATTTCCATCCCCTATGCTCCTCAGCTCCATGGCATGGTGCCATTAAAAAGGCAATAGCATCAGCCAAGAGATAGGACTAAGTTTATTTACAGTTCCATTAAAATCAGTTTCCCTAGAGCCCAATCAGATATTATCCCCAACTGCAGCTTCCTGAAAAACTCTAATCCCAAGATGTTGTGGCAATTTCATTTGACACAGCAGACATCAGCTCAGGGAGACCAAAAGCCCTACCTCCAGGCATCACAGAAATAACAGTAATCTGCTGGCAATATGGTGCCTGCCTAAGGCTGTGGTTTTAGTTGAGGCAAATACGAGGCTGGGCAGGAATTTTTAAAAAAATCCTTAAGAACTAGACATACTCCAGGCTGTACTTAAGGCAGTGTGCATGCCTAAGAAAGACCTGGGAAAGGAAAAGGCCCCTGTCATTCATCTCTGGCCAACTCTGAGACTCTGAGCAAATTCAAAGTTGGGAAAAAAAAAAAAGTAAGAAAAGTAAAATGAACTGTACTACCACTGCAGAAAGTAAAATAAGCTATAATACCACTGCTGGCAAGAACAATGGAACAGAGATAAAACGGCTGGTAAAAATGCAAAGGGTACAGTTTCTTCAAAAAGCAGGCTGAGAGCATTTATGAAAAATAGAAATATATAAAACTAGTCCATTTTGAGGAGCAGCAATTCTATTCTTAAGCATTTATTCCATAGGAATAAAAGGATCAATTCCTACTGAATATGTACAAGAAAGGTAAAGGCAGCATAATTTGTAGTGATCTGAAATTGAAAATACAGTTTCAAATTTGAAGCTTTATTTGAAAGTTTCAAATTTATCACTACAGCATAATTTGTAGTGATCCATCAATTAGGCATGGCTGAATAAATTATGAAGAATTGTGAGACAAACAACTGGCTGATACACAAGCATTAAAATAAAGGAATTAAGAGCTATGCCAGAAGAAAGGAGGGATTTTCCTCAAGTATAGAGGATTAAGAAAAGATGCAAGAAAGAATAATATAATTCTATTTTTATGTAAAACAACGACCAAAAAATCTCATATGCTCTTATATGTGCCTATAAATATGTATGATTTTAGAAATATATGTATTATGGAAGAACATCTGCAAGATTTTTGACATAGCTTATCCGGTGAGCAGGAAAGGGGAAAGGGCCGGTGATGTAGAGTAAGGTTTATGGAGAAGAGGCTGGTATTATATGATCCTGTTTATCTACAATGACATATGTATGTATGTTTATGTGTATAAAAAACTGTCTTTTTTCGTCACTACTTCTGTGGTTTCATGGTTAGGAAGTTCTTTCCACATAAATACCATTACAACTTTGGGAAGCATTTTCTTATAAATGCTTTATAGTATCATTTATTACATTAATTTTCTGAAGTATACTTTGGTACAGTTAAGATTTTTTTCTCTAATAGTTTCAGCACTATTTGTGTAGTTCTACTGACTTATAATTGCCAGACAATAAAGACCAAGTGTTTAAGTGTACAACGTGATGAGCTGTGATACAGTTATGCGTCTGCCAGCACTGGTGTCCCAGGTGGCTCAGTCGTAAAGAAACCATCTGCAATGCAGGAGATGTGGGTTCAATCCCTGGGTCGGGAAGATGGACGCATCTCAACACACTGCAGCATTCCTACCTGGGAAATGGCATGGACAGAGAAATCTGGAGGGCTACAGTCCATGGGGATTACAGAAGAATCAGGCACAACTTAGCAACTAAACAACAAAAACAACTGCCAGCATTCTCACTGAACCACCAGAGCTTTCCCCACAAATGTGAAATTCACCTTTATTACTTTACGTTTTCATAAATACACACCAGTCAACTGGTGTTAGAGCATATACTCCTGCCTTAATATCCTAGGGAAACATCTCTTCCCCTCTTTATGCAGAAAATAATATTGCAATGGAACCTTGAGCCTCTTGCATCCTAATTTATTAGAACCAACAAGTGACTAGTGAGAGTTAAGCAGAGAACATCAGATCAAGAGGCTGGAAAGGACTGCCAGGGGAGAAGACTGGATTTTTGAGTTGGGAGAGAGAAAGAGGAAATAATAAAGGTGTGGGAAAAAGGAGTCTTAAATCTGAAAAGTAGTCCCTCAGGCTGTACAAGAAACAAACTAAGAATTTCAACCTCTATTTCAATCTGTTCAAGATATATGACCTTTCAGTGAAGAATTTAAAAGTCTGTTCTGAAGAAAACTACCATCAGACCTTCAGCCTTCCTCTACCACTCAAAGTTCTAATAGGAGTGGCTGCTGCTGCTGCTGCTAAGTCGCTTCAGTCGTGTCCGACTCTGTGCGATACCATAGACGGTAGCCCACCAGGCTCCCCCGTCCCTGGGATTCTCCAGGCAAGAACACTGGAGTGGGTTGCCATTTCCTTCTCCAATGCATGAAACTGAGAAGTAAAAGTGAAATCGCTCAGTCGTGTCCGACTCTTAGCGACCCCATGGACTGCAGCCTAGCAGGCTCCTCCGCCCATGGGATTTTCCAGGCAAGAGCACTGGAGTGGGGTGCCATTGCCTTCTCCAATAGGAGTGGCAGACTGATATAATTTGAGATTATAGGTAAAATTTTTACATTTATTAAAAAATTACTTTGTATGCATTTTATTTTATGAAGCAAAACAATTATTCAGATATCACTCAATTTAATCTATTTCAATATTCACCACCAATCTTCCAGTGGCTGGAACAATCTTGAAAACGGGCAGGTGTTGGGTGGAATAGTTAGTGAGCTTTCTTAAATTTCAGCTTATATATCTTGCATAAAACCTAGCCAGGTACGAAATTCTTGACTTTTGTCTTGCTCAATATAGACTTTTGTTACTGCTTTATTGTGTCCAATATTTATACTTACAATAAAATGTAAAGCCAGTCTGATTTTTAATTCTTTATATACTTTCTGTCCACCCCCTGCATGGATGTTAAGAGTAGTTTCATTATCCTTGTAAAGTAAAAATGCTACTGTTTTTATAGTGATCTTTCTTCATTAATCTTGCTTGGAAATTAGTGAGTCCTTTTGATTTGCATACTCTGATCTTTTTTTTAAACTCAGATTTTTAAAATTATGTCATTATTTGTTGCTCATGTTCTAGATTATTCATCTATAATACTGATGGTGGGAAAGATTGAAGGCAGGAGCAGAAGGGGACGACAGTGGATGAGATGGTTGATAGCATCACCCACTTGACGGACATGAGTTTGAGCAAGCTCCAGGAGCTGGTGAGGGACAGGGAAGCCTGGTGCGCTACAGTCCACGAGATTGCAGAGTCAGACACGACTGAACAACTGAACTGATAATCCCAGACTAACCATTTTCTAAGCCAAATCAAGTAATAAGGCACTAGCTAAGATTTTACAAAACTAATATAACTAAAGGACATTTAGAGGATCACTGGATTTCACCACTGTCATCTGACTTCTTAACTGCTAAGTCACCTCAGTAGAAAAACTTGTATTTACTCTTTGAACTACCTGAAAAGATCTGGTAAAATATAAAACTTGACTTAATAAATCATACAAACCTCCATACAACATGTGATTTCTTCATGTCTCTTTATGTCTTCCCTATTTCTTACATCCCCAAAACTACTCAGACATAATCAAAGTCCTGTTGATTCTAACTCCAGAATTTATTCCTTTATGTCCACTTTTTTCCATTTATAGTCATATTTGAAGTCCTCCTTATTTATTGTTGACATTAGCATACTAATTGGCTTCTCTTTTCTACTCCTGGCTCATCTGATGCACTACCATCAAAGTGGTATTTCCAAATATAAACTTTATGTTTCTCACTGTGAAATCATTTCCTAGGTCTCCCTTCATGAAGTCCAAACTCTTTAGCATACTATGATGTATATTTTTGCCTCTGTATGCAGTTATTAGTTTCTGGCTACTCGCTCAAAGAAATTTTAGATACTGGTCATATTAAACTAGCGGTTTTCCAAAAATACCCTGCTTTTGGTTATGTCTTTGTACCTTCTTACTAAAATAACCTTGTTCTGTTCTTGTAACTCCCCACTGATCCTTTAAGACCAAGTTCATCCAGTCTGAATTTGTGAAATCTTCCTATAGCCTTCACCTAAAACATACTCATTACTTCTGTTTCTACATCATACTATGTGTTTAGTTTATCAGCACTCATCGTATGTGTTTAGTTTATATATCATTTTCACTCGCTGGACTATGAGTTCCCAAGAGCAATATATTTCTAGTATTTAATCTCCGGTACTGAGGAGGTGCTCAATAAATGTCTATTCAAAGAATAAATGAATGAATGAATGAGATGCATTAACAAATAAGTGAGGATCGCTGTCAAAAAACAAGTGCTTCCCTAGTTTCTAATTAGGGAAGTAGAATGCCATTTAGAATGTAGAACACGTTTGTTGCTACACAGAAGCTATGGGCTCACTCAAGAGTGGGCTGTGTAGTATGACAGCCACCACTCACATATGGCTATTGACCCCTTGAAATGTAGCTACTCCACATTGTAATATACACTAGATTTCAAAGAGTACAGAAAAGAATGCAAAACACTTCAATTCTATATGCTGATTACACGTTAAAGTAGTAATATTTTGCATATTTGGAGTAAATAGTATTTGTTACTAAAATTAATTTTACTTTTTTACTGTTATTAATATGGTTACTAGTAAATTTAAGATTACACATGCAGATCTCATATTTCTATTGAACAATGATGCTTTAGAAAATAAGACGATTAAATTGGAGAATCACATTGTTAACATTAGTCTGAAATGGGGAAGGTGTTCTTTCCTTGATGACTGTGGAGAGAGCCGATTTATAGCTGGACAGATGACCAGTGGGATATCTGGTTTTTGGATCATGGCCAAGAGCAGTGGGATTTATGATGTGTTTCTTCAAGATCCAAAACTCCCCAAACTCCCCTTGGTGACTCTCGGTGTAGTAGTTTTGGATGGCTGGCAACTGGCCTAACTGGTAATACTGGCTTGTTCATTTTAAGGATCACTCTGAGAGTTTCACAGAAGCCAGAGTTTGGGGGCTGGACCTGGTGACTCAGCACAGTCCTTGTGAGCAAAAGTGCAGAGTTGGAGACTCATATGAGATATCTCTTAGAATGCTTACACACATTCTTTTTCTCTTGCTGCTTAGTATCCTTTGCCTTTAAACAAAAGCCTTATTTGAGTATATTCTGTGGAGTCTGGTAAGTTCTTTCAAATGGAAAAACTAGGGAAAAACTTTTGTAATGAACTATTAATGCATTAAAGAACTGCAGTATGTATTTATGATTCACTGAGTGTTTTAGGCTTCAAGTAAGTCTTAAAAGCTGATTAATATAATTTTTAATATGTCACATCCTTAAAATATTATAAATTCACTTTTATTTATGTGAAGTATGAATTTATTTTTTCCTTTAGCAACCCTTAATAAAAGTTCTCTAATCCTGGCTCATTAATTTCCACATAATCAAAAAACTTATACCTTAAAAATCACCCATTCAATCCTTCCATTTTACATATGATGAAACTAAGTCCAAGAAAACAGTAATTATTTCTACAAAGTATTTCACAAACAGCAACGCTAGAATTACATACCAGATTGTCTGGTATGTGTTCGTTGATAATCATAAAAACTAGATTAAAGGGAAGTATCATTTTTTATTTTAGTCAAAAAATCACCAGTTGATTAATTTCAGACACCCAAATAGAAAATTTCTGAAAAAATATGACTGTCCACCATCTTGATACACATAAAATTATCCAACATTATATCAGAAAATTATCTTAAGTGAATTTAAATTATTCTCCTTTACTGGCCGTTTTATCATCATTGTCTAGATAACTGTCATGACCCTCAGAATCAGAATCTACTATCTAACAATTTTGGCAATGAATGATTCCATTTGAGGGTAAACTGAATATTGAACCTATAATTCAATTACAGTTCAAGCACTAGGCCATCATTTCTCAAAGTGCTATTTTGAGGAACACTAGAGTACTGTAAGATGTTCTGTGAATAAAAGATGCTAAAGTCAAGTAAATTTAGGAAAAGCCACATAAAATATATAAACTGACACAAATAACTAATATACTGTTGACCCTTGAACAATAGGACTTTGAGCTGCGTGGGTTCACTTTAAGGGCAAAGTTTTTTCAGTAGTAAATACTAGATGACTACACAGTCTGTGGTTGGTTGAATCCACAGATTTGTATCCACAGATACTGGGGGCTGACTTGATGTTATGTGCAGATTTTCAATATGCAGCAATGAGTGCCCCTAACCTTCTGCTCTTTTCAAGAGTCAATTGTATATATGTATGTATGCTTATACATATTTTCCCTTTAGAAATTCATAGTGTACATTGAAAACCAAGACGTCTTTCAGTGAAGAAAATGTTCAACTTTATTTCAGCATTTCTAGAACTTCTTTGATCATAACATGCTTTTTCACCAAATAACTCATTAACATAGGAAACATTAGTATTATAAAATATATCTTTGGGAAAACTTATCTAAGTATCTTTTGTGCTATCCTACCAAGTAAATAAGATATGCAAATTTACATTTATTATAATCACATATGTATATAGCATGTCATAATTTTCAAGTACTTTTACTTAAATTTTGCTTACTTGATCCAAGGTATAGAATGGTGTTTATCTCATGGTAGAACCAATATTTGTTGACTGAATAAAAGTACAATCAGTTCCAATCAATTACCAAGGTAATGCTTATAAATGTTTTTAAGAATAGGATACTTAACCATTACATTACATGGATTTAGGTATGAAAAAAACCCATGATTTACCATAAATCCTTCCTTCCTTCCTGTAGGAAAGGAAGAGCAAGAGCCCACAACACAGATAGTAATGAAAAAAATCCCTAAATTTTAATCCAACAAAGTAAATATTTAGTATACTAAAAACTACATACCACAAATAGGTGTATGGTTGCCTTTTTTTTACTAAGATACTACAAATTCTGCAGAAATCTAATTATGCTACTTCTAAAAGCCTGCTCTCAAGAATTTACGTTTTTAGTTTTAAAAGAGAATCAAGATTAAAATAGAAAAATCACCATTTGGCAACCATTACAGTAATAAGTAATCCTTCAAAGAAACATCAACAGATGCTAAAACTAGGGGGCATAAATTTTGATGAGGAACAGTATGTTTATAAAGTCTCAACTATTTCCTTCAAATCAAAACACTTACTGATTACAATAACAAATAAAAAAAAATTACTAACTTCAAAAGGAAAAAATAACGCTATAATGGAGGACCTAGTAGACAGAAGCTCAATCAAGGAATCAGGGTATGAGACATCACCATGACAAATCAAACTAGCTCCACTTGAGGCTGTTTAAAGAACACAGCAATCCTTTTGGGGTGGTCCTGCTAAAAATGCGCAACCTGATTCTAATCATGAAAACAACATCAGACAAAACCAAATGGAAGCACATTCTATAAAATAACTGACCTGCAACATTTAGAATTTATCTGTTAGGAAAGTCAAGGAAAGGCTCAAGAAGAGTTCTAGTTTGAAAGAGACTGAGGAAACATGGTAACTAAATCTAATCTGCATACAGACCCTTTTGACAAAAGGCAAAACCTGGTGATATAGGAGAATGTCTTTGTAAGATACTAATACTGAACTATTTCAGGGTGATTAAGCAATATGCTGACAATTTACTCTCAAGTGGTTAAAAAAAACCTCTTTGAACTATACGTACAAAAAAGATGAAAATTTAGATAAACTTAACACTTTAAAACCAATATACATATTTCTACTAACTTCAATATTATTTATACTTCCTTCTGGATTTGAAATTAAAGATTTCTAAACTAATCTTCAACTTTTTTGGTTTTCTGAATTCCTAGATTCCAGTGGGGATAGAAGATTCTAAAATGTATGAAATACTCAGGAATACCACAAAGATTAGGACGTAGGCACTAAGGGAAAGAGAACAAAAATATATTAGGGAAAACTGGAACCCATTATGAAAAGGGCTATCTTCTGGAGACACACATAAACAGAACTGTAGCAAATTTAAAATAAGTGCTTTTCTAGAAGAGTCTCTGACTGCAACCAAAAAACAGTGGTAAATATATTACAATATGTGGCGAAAAGAATTGTTATTTTTACCAGGAAACAAGCAAGTCTAAAAACTCATACTACGACAGACAAAGTAAAATTTTAATTTGACTGTTTATGTTTTACATTGCAATAATTCAGAATGTACCAATTTTTAAAGAAAATGGACAATCATATTTTAAAGTGAACAATGAAACACAATAACTAAAAAATACTCTTTTCGCATGCTACTAATGCAAACAACAGTTCCTTTCATTTCCCTAAATTTGCAGGCTAAGAATTTCTTAGTGTAGAATCGCGAGAATGCAGATTAATAAAGGAATGCAAATTTCCGGGCCTCATCCAGATTTCAAAGTCCTTCATAATCTATTCATAAAAAGTGAAGCTGTTAGTTACTTAGCTGTATCCCCTCATTGCAAACCCATGAACTGTATCCCGCTAGGCTCCTCAGTCCATTGGATTCTCCAGGCAAGACTACTGGAGCATCCATTCCCTTCTCCAGGGGATCTTCCAGACCCAGAAATCAATCAAACATCAATCAAACATGGGTCTCCCACATTGAAGGGCAGATTCTTTATCATCTGATCCACCAGGTAAGCCATCCTAATAAAACTTTCATGGAGGTTTTAAATACATTGTAGACTAAGCGTTAACACATCAGCTTGAGAACACTATCCATAGAAATGGCAGCTTGCAGGATTACCTCTCTTGGTTAACAACTGGTAACCTGACTTTCAAGACAGCTTCCACTACTCCCAGACTGAAAAGGGTGGCACACGATGTCTGTACTACTTGTACAAACAATGTGGTTTATGACCAATCTCTGTTTTCCTTCTAAGCGTCTGAAATTTTGGTACATGATAACTAAAGCTGCTGTTGCTGCTGCTGCTGCTAAGTCGCTTCAGTCGTGTCCGACTCTGTGCGACCCAGTAGACAGCAGCCCACCAAGCTCCGCTGTCCCTGGGATTCTCAGGCAAAAACACTGGAGTGGGTTGCCATTTCCTTCTCCAATGCATGAAAGTGAAAAGTCAAAGTGAAGTCGCTCAGTCGTGTCTGACTCTTCGCGACCCCATTAACTGCAGCGTACCAGGCTCCTCCGTCCATGAGATTTTCCAGGCAAGAGTACTGGAGTGGGGTGCCATCGCCTTCTCCGGCTAACTAAAGCAGAGAGCGCGCATAGATTGACATCAATACGAACCCTGGACATCAGGTTCAGGTAAGCTGACTTATACAGGACATTTCATACATGTGGTAATAACTCATTGCAAGAGGAAACAAACATGTCCTGTGTGGCTCCACTGGAAGAAGACTCCTGGAAGCTTGAGCCTGGCTTCCTCTAGACTCTATCCCTTGTGCCTTTCCCCTTTGCTGATTTCACTTTGCATCCTTTTGCTGAGTCCTATGAGTATTCCTAGTGAATCAAACTTGGGGTCATTTGGGGGTTTCTGAAGACAATACTTTAAGGTATAAAATTACCTTCTGAAGGGTGCCAAGTGTTTCAATACATATTATATGTAGACTAGCAACCTGCAGTTGATAATATTAAGATGACAAAAGTTCAAAATAAGTCCTACATCACTCACAAAATTATCAACTTCTGGACTATTGGAGAAAAATTACCCAGAATATTTTGTAACTTTCATTTTCTGAAAGCTCAAATTTGCAATCTCAACTGCAAACATAGTTATTCGACATTTCACTGTAAATATAGAAATTTTAAATTAAAAATTTAAATTAAAACTAGAACCCATCCTTGTCATCAAAAACAAACAAACCCAAATGCAAACTCAAAACAGTTTTCTGTCCATCACAATTTAGGTAGTGTTTAAAAGGGATCCATTCTTACCATGTGGAGTTATGGTCTGCACAGGCTTCGCAGGGGATCTCACATTCCATATAGTCAAGGTGCCATCCGAATGACTGCAAATAAATTGTTTTCCTTCATGATGCCAAGCAACAGAGTGGATAGCCTATAAAAGAGGGGTAAAGAATTCCACCTTTAAAAACAAAAACTTATTTAAACACCAAGTTATTCATAATTAGAACTGGAATTATTTTTTCATATTAACCTTTTTCTTATTTCCCAAGCTGAAGTCCATATGTTAATATTAAATTCCCAGAACTTAATTGTCCTGCCAAAAAAAATAAGATTTAATTTGGTTCTAACACTCTTTTAACTTTCAAAATTTGATTTACTCCTTAAGGGAGCATGATAATAATATAATAGTGATTATGTATTATTGACAAGTTCAGAAAACAAAATGCATTCTTGTAGTTTCTTAGAATAAACAATAACTAAACATAAATTACCAAATAATTATAATCATATCCCACTGGAAAAACTAGTTGCATTGACTGAAAAAATTTTATAAATTAACTAAAATTCTAGGAGACAAGAATGCAGATTTAGAATTAAGATTGATTGAAAATACCTCATATTGAACTTCAAGACAGGTGACAAAAATCTATAAGGCATGCAAAGAAACCAGGAAATACAATGCAAAATGAGAAGAAAATGTAGTCAACAGAAACAGACTCAGAAATGATACTGATGGGAGAATTAGCAGACAAGAATATTAAAACAAATATTTTAAACAGACTCCACATGCTCTAAAAGGTAAGTGAAAACATGAAAATGTTGAGGAAAGACATGTAAGCCTTCAAAAACACAAGTGGAATTTCTAGAGATGAAAATGTGTAAGATGAAAAATGGTCTCCAAATGGGTTTGCCAACAGATATGATACAGCAGAAAGAAAGCTTGATTAACTGGAAGGCACACAGCAGCAGAAACTGCTCAATGTGGAAGATGGGCAAAGAATAAGCAGAACATCAGTAAACTGGTACAACTTCAAGAAGACTAATATGTGTGTCATAGCAGTCTCAGAAGGGAGCCTATGGACAGAAAATATATTGGAAGAAATAATGACCCAAAGTTTCCCAAGAAAACTTTAAACTCTATAAACTTCTAGAATATATAAATTTCTTAGAAATTCAATAAACTCAAAGGAAAAGAAACTTGAAGAAAACTACATAAAAGTACATATTTCAATTGCTTGAAACTGGAACTTTAGTGATAAGAAATCCTTAAAAGCAACCAGAGGGTGGGGACAGGGAGGGGAACACATTAAATATAGAAAAGCAGAGATAAAGATGACAGCAGATATTTCCTTAGAAACAATGCAAGACACAGTTGAATAATACCTTTACAGTTCTGAAAGAAAAAAACTGTCAACCTAGGATTATATCCATCACAAATATCTTCTCAAAAACAAGGTAAAATAAACACATTTACACACATAAAGAACTCAAAGAATAGATTATTTGCAGATTTTCACTATAAAACATGTTACAAGAAGTCCCTCATGCAGAAGGTAAATGATATGAGATGGAAACCTGGATCTACTCAAAGGAATGAAGAATACCAGAATGGCAGATATGTAGGTATATATAAATTATACTCTTATTTTTTATCAAATGTTTCATTACAGGAGAACAGTCTCATAAATCATGACATTAGCTTAAATCCTTTATTTTTGGTTGTGTTGGGTCTTTGTTGCTGTGCAGGCTTTCCTCTAGCTGCAGTGTGCAGCCTTCCCACTGCAGTGGCTTCTCCTGTGGCAGAGCATGTGCTCCTAGGGTGTGCAGGTTTCAGTAGGTGCAGCTCCCAGGCTCTAGAGCACAAGCTCAGAAGTTGGGGGGCAAGGGCTTAATGCCTTCACTCATGTGTGAATCTTCCCAGATAAGGGACCAAACCCGTGTCTCCTGCATTGGCGGGCAGATTCTTTACCACTGAGCCACAAGCGAAGCCCAATTATACTCTTTTAAATACTTTTCACCTTTTCTTCTGGTATGTGGTTAAAAATATTACTTGGAAACAGCCTGGAAGCAGGCTTGCTTGAGCTCTGTTAGGCTAGCTAAGCCAGTCTTTAATGCAGGGCTGGTCTATCCCTACGACAAGGCAATACCTTTTTGAGTGTTCTTCCTGATGCCCTGTCCATTACAAGCATTCTCTCTTCTGCTGGGAATGTGACTTATTCTTAGCCCTGTGTGTGCTATGAGAATTGTTTTACCTACTCCTTTCCAATGGATCTATTCTAAACCTCACACTCGTGCACTATATTATTCAGTTCAACTTAAGACTAAGGTAAAGGGCTCCTTGTGGATTTTTAAAACTCTCTCACAAGGCAGGTCCCTACATTCTGTTACCTTGTTTTATAAGTTATAGATATCTTTCCCCATTTCCCAACTCTGTTTCCTCAATTTAGGGAGACTGTTGGGTTTATGTAGGTTCCCCTTGCCCATCTTCCTTCATGGATTGAGAGCTGGAAAATCTTTCCAGACCATGAAGTGAAGTGAAGTGAAGTGAAGTCGCTCAGTCATGTCTGACTCTTCGCGATTCCATGGATGGTAGCCTACCAAGCTCCTCTGTCCATGGGATTTTCCAGGCAATAGTACTGGAGTGGATTGCCATCTCCTTCTCCAGAGGATCTTCCCGACCCAGGGATCGAACCTGGGTCTCCTGCATTGTAGACAGACACTTTACTGTCTGAGCCACCAGGGAAGTACCTCCAGACCATAAGCTAATACAATTGAAAGGCTCACCTTTACCCCTTAAGGAATCCCTGTTCTATATTATCTGTTAATTTCTATAAACTGTTCTTATATATATTTTCCCAATGTGTTTGTTTAAACGGAGAGGGTAAATTCCCTGTGATTCAATAGTGGCTAAAGCCAAGATAACTATTTAAATTACAAAAGCAAAATAAAAAAGTCAAATATGCTTAAAATATGCTTTCATTTTGACACAAGAAACATCTCAGGCCAAAGCTTCCAGAGAAATGCTAAGAACTCTTTATTAAAAATACTCTTTTAAAATAAATTCAAGATCTTGACTGGTAAACAACAGAATATTTACTAACTAAAAGGCTTTAAAATAAAAAAAGTATACAATTATGAAGACAAAATTCTCTTTCGGTCAGGCTTATAAAGATAATATGAAGACATTTACAAAGTACTCCTAGTTTTGCTATAGTTAATCAATGTAATCTGTTTGACTAACTGAAAGCATCAATATGAACACATGACATTTCTTAAAAATAAACAAACAAACAAAAACCCACACATTTCCTAGATCTATTCTCTGAATTAGAAATTGTGAACATTCCTGGTAACCAAATTATGGTCACCAGACACCATTTCTCACCGAAAGAACCCAGTTTCATGGAAAAAATACTCTAAATTTGGGACAGAAATATTCAAGTTTAATAGGTATGCTTTGTTCTAACAGATGGCAAGGAAGCTATCCAAGACTATTATAAAGGACTTAGGAAACAAATGGAAAAGATTCACTGATGAAAGATGGGACAATTTGCAAATCAATAAGGCTAATAACTGTAGTGTATTGAAGCATATGAAATAATGTTTAAATCTTTTAGTGCATAGTGAAATGGGAAACAAGATCAAATTGCTTATCATTAAGATTACTAGAGAACAGCCCCTTTTACTGAAATAAAAGAAACAAACATTTATCCTGACTTTCCTATCCAAATTGTACACCTATATAATCAAAAGAGCAGGTGAGAAGCTTCTCTTTACAGAAGTATCCCAGATAATCGATAGAGAAGGAATCAACAACTATGTGGTAATGGATTTAGGCATTGAACATAACTGACTGCTAATATCACAGACACTACTGTTCAACCTGGGAGAAGAGCATCAGCATCATATAAGAAATAGTCTTGCTAAAAACAAAACAAAAAAATGAACCTACATTTGGTCGTCTCAGTAAACCATCCAATTTATAGGAAATCTGAAGGCAATAAAAGTCTTTTTTTTCTATTACTCACAATCCTTATTTGGATTCTAAAGCAAGCAAGTTATAAATATTTCCAGTACACTATCATTTGTATAAAATAAAAAGCTAGCACACATTTATTAATTTGCTTGTAAATGCAGAAAATACCTCTGGAAGAATACATGAGAAACTAACATTGGGATGAGGTAAGGGAATTGGATGGTCAAATGACAGGGGCTGGAGAGATCATTTTTGTGTCTTTTGAGCTATGTGAATATATTATATGGTACATATGCAAAAATTTGTGTGTTACAATAACTACAAATATTGCCTAAAGTCATTAATTAAAGAAGTTCTTAGAGAAGCCATTGTGAACTGGAGAAATGACAAAATGTTATTACCTCATCATAGGTGTATCTATAGTCTGCTTTCTTTGACTTGAGGTCCCATAACACTACTGTTCCAGATTCAAAGCCAATCAAAAGCTGTAATAAAAGAAAATGCCACATTACCTAGGATTGACATTAATCATGTGAAACATTTATTGCTGACAAAAAAGATAACTATTATCATTCATATGCTTTGGCTATAAAATTATAGCATCATTAAACATCTGCATTGCTAATCGCTAATCAAATGGATGACATATGAGAATACTGCATTGCATATTTATACGCCTTTGATCATTAGGATTTCAACACACATCATACAACCGATTATTGAAAATGAAAACAGTACCGTTTTGAAGTCGAGTGTACATTTCCATTCATTAACTTACTAATAAAAATTAAAATTTACATGTGCTTTAAAGTTTACAAACTTCTCTAATTTAACACACTATCAGGCAATATCATTTATTCATCTACTGATTAGTTCCAAATTATATCTAGCCTAGACCTCTCTTGTGAGATTCAGACTTATAATTCTAATGGTCACATGTTCACATATTTATTCCACAAGAACCTCAAAGCAAATATACCCACAAGTGAATTCATTATTTTCTTCCCTACTGTCTTTTTCTGGTATTTCCTGTTACAGAGGCTTTCTCAGTATTTTTAAAAATATTCTTTAAGAGGCTCAAGTAAAAACTTAGGTATCATCCTTAATCTTAGTGTCTCTCCCACCAGGTAAAATCCTCAAGTAATTTAAAAATTACACTCATATATAATTAATTTTTTTCCACTTTTAATACATCTCTCCTGGTTCAATACACAAAGATCTTTCTAGTTTCTGGTCTCTCTGACTTGCTAGTCTTGTTCCTTATTTACTTCATTCCTTATCACAGCTAGTCTGATCATGTAATGTATGCTTTTATTTAAAACTTTTTAATGCCTTATGGTTATTTTTAGGATCAAGTCCAAACTGAATAATCGGACCTACAAGATATATCATGGTCTGACCTCTGCTTAACCCCTCAGCTTCACGCTGTTCCACATTCCCAATACCCAATGCATTCCAGTACATCTTTTAGGTCATGCTCTCTCTTACCTTTACGCCTCTGCACATGCTGTCATCCTAACTGGACCACTTCATCTGAAGTCATCCTTTTTGCCTGACTAATCCTACAATCCTTCAGGTCATTTTAGCTATCACTTCCTCCTGGAAGCCTTCCTTGATGTACCAAATGTAAGTCACTGCCCTTCTTATATGCTCCAACAGCAACTTGTACATTTTTTAGCCTGAAAGGTCATTATATAATTTAATAATGTCCTTTTCCTTATCTGAATTCTCTTGCAGACTATAACACTGGTTTATTTAAGGAAGAATTGGTTTTATCTTCTATACTACTATACTTTTAACATATGACATACAGTCTAATATAGGTCCTTAATCCATTTTTTGTGAATAAATAAGTTCCAGAATGAAATCCATGTTCTTGCCTCACAAACTGCCTACTGTCTACACTGGCATTTTATAAATAATAGGGGTTTGTCTGCTGGTAAGCTCCTCCCTTTTTCTTCACTTTTCATGTTGCTTCCTTGGGTAAGTCTACCCAGTTCTACTGGACAAAGATGATCCTTCTTCATATTAGTACATGCATTTTCATCTCTAGTCTCTATAGACATCTCTAGTATCTAATATACTAACACACAGTAGATATTCAATAAATATTTGTTTAAAAAGTACATGAATAATCAGCAACTAGTCAATAATCATTCATGTAATCTGGAGATATGAACAAATTTGGAGGCAGGCCCAGTAATTTTCACTAAATAGTAACTTAGTGTATTTTCAGTGTATAGGGGCACTCAGAAGACCCAGTCACTGAAACTAACAAAACAAATTTACACCATGGTAGGAAGTATAGCTAATTTTCCTAACATAAACTCTTCTTTCCTTGACCGTCTGTAACACATACTCCTTCTGGGAAAAAACTGGTATTTCTTTCCTTTACTCTTTTTAATTCTTCTAAGCATCCTGAACATGTGTATGGCATTTTCTGATGGCGGAAGTAAGAGAGGAACTTCAGGAATAAGGAAAGAGATGGAAAAAGAGAACATTTAAGAATCAATGTATAGTGCATATTTTATGTGTAGTATAAAACAATACTGGATTGTTCAGGACACAGGTAACCTACACTCTAGGCCAGATCTACCAATAGTAACTATTCAACTTAAATATTTTACCCATCCAGACGTTAACAACGTAAGATGATTATAGTAAACTTTAACCCCTCCAGCCAGCTCTACCTTCCTACAAATTATCAGAAATCTGTGCCAACAAGTTAGACTTTAACCCCTATAATCTCCTAAACAGTAAAAAATAGAAGAACTGAAGGATGTGGTACTTAAAAACAGAAAATTCAAAGCTTATTCCCACTAGCATCTTCTATAACTCATAGAAATGTTAATTTTTTAACAGTACTGTTGATGAATTTTCTTTGAATTTTTCTCTTATAAAAAACATTCATCAGGTATACTGATACAGCTCTTCACATTAATACATGATATACATACTACAGAAGAAATGTAGCATAATGGAGAGTACTCTAAGGTTGAACTCAAGAGAAATCACTAATCAAAATGCCAGCTCCACCAATATCTAGCTTTGTACCTCTGTATTACATAACTGGATCAAGTCTCTGCCTGATTATCTATAAAACAGGGAAAACAGCTCACTTGAGATTTGTTGGGAGGATCGAATAAAAATAGTGCACATAAAGTGGAAAGCAGTGCCTGACAAAGTTCACTTCAGGTCAGTCGCTCAGTCATGTCCGACTCTTTGTGACCCCATGAATCGCAGCACTCCAGGCCTCCCTGTCCATCACCAATTGCCGGAGTTCACTCAGACTCACGTCCATTAAGTCAGTGATGCCATCCAGCCATCTCATTCTTGGTCGTCCCCTTCTCCTCCTGCCCCCAATCCCTCCCAGCATCAGGGTCTTTTCCAATGAGTCAACTCTTCACATGAGATGGCCAAAGTACTGGAGTTTCAGCTTCAGCATCATTCCCCCCAAAGAAATTCCAGGGCTGATTTCCTTCAGAATGGACTGGTTGGGTCTCCTTGCAGTCCAAGGGACTCTCAAGAGTCTTCTTCAGCATCACAGTTCAAAAGCATCAATTCTTCGGCACTCAGCTTTCTTCACAGTTCAACTCTCACATCTATACATACCACTGGAAAAACCATAGCCTTGACTTGACGGACTTTTGTTGGCAAAGTAACGTCTCTGCTTTTCAATATGCTATCTAGGTTGGTCATAATTTTTCTTCCAAGGAGTAAGCGTCTTTTAATTTCATGGCTGCAGTCACCATCTGCAGTGATTTTGGAGCCCCAAAATATAAAGTCTGACACTGTTTCCCCATCTATTTCCCATGAAGTAATGGGACCAGATGCTGTGATCTAAGTTTTCTGAACGTTGAGCTTTAAGCTAACTTTTTCACTGTCCTCTTTCACTGTCATCAAGAGGCTTTTTAGCTCCTCTTCACTTTCTGCCATAAGGGTGGTGTCATCTGCATATCTGAGGTNTATTTCCCATGAAGTAATGGGACCAGATGCTGTGATCTAAGTTTTCTGAACGTTGAGCTTTAAGCTAACTTTTTCACTGTCCTCTTTCACTGTCATCAAGAGGCTTTTTAGCTCCTCTTCACTTTCTGCCATAAGGGTGGTGTCATCTGCATATCTGAGGTTATTGATATTTCTCCCGGCAATCTTGATTCCAGCTTGTGCTTCTTCCAGTCTAGCGTTTCTCATGACGTACTCTGGATATAAGTTAAATAAGCAGGGTGACAATATACAGCCTTGATGTACTCCTTTTCTTATTTGGAACCAGTCTGTTGTTCCATGTCCAGTTCTAACTGTTGCTTCCTGACCTGCATATAGGTTTTCAAGAGGCAGGTCAAGCAGTCTGGTATTCCCATCTCTTTCAGAATTTTCCACAGTTTATTGTGATCCACACACCCCGACAAAGTAGGGGTCAATAAATGGTAGTTACTGTTACTGTTAAGTAAGGAATTTGACATGAACACTTAACTTTCTTTGGCCAGGACCTGTGCTTAATGTGGCAGCATCATCCACCATAAGTTTAGCTTTGAAAGGACACATCCTATCACCTTACCTCTTTTTTCAGTGACACAGTGTCAAAGAGATCTTTAGAAATAGGAGTCAGTAGCATGAAGGAAATTTTTCTATTAGAAACCAACAGTTAGATGATATCATCTGTTCTAGTACCCTAAAATGTAAAAATGTTTGAAAGAGATTAATTCTGGGAACTAAGGAGGATAATATAATGCCACGTTTCAAAAAATGAGGATGATACAAATTTTTTCAATTAAGTACATATTGAACCAGGATTCCCAGGTGGTGCTAGTGGTAAAGAACTGCCTGTGAATGCAAGAGACGTAAGAGACATGGGTCCGATCCCTGGGTTGAGAAGATGCCCCAAAGAAGGAAACGGCAACCCATTCCAGATTTCTTGCCTGGAGAATCCCATGGACAGAGGAGCCTGGCGGGTTACAGTCCACAGAGTTGTAAAGAGTCATATATGACTGAAGTGACTAGCACAAACATATTGAACAGTTATTATTTTATTGTATGCTGAGTGCTATAGGAAATATAAACTTGCATAAACATTATCTTTGTGCTCAAGGAGTCCTTCAAGGTCAGGGGAGTTGAGATAACACATTTCTAATTCAAGGCAATATGCGGTAAATACTGTAAACCTTGCACAACTAAGGTGCTAATAAATTTGGAAGTGACAAAAAGCATTTATGTCAGGATTATCAAGAAAGGTATCATGAAAGATATGTTATTTTAATCTGAGCCTTAAGATGTGAGTAGGAATTCAGTAGAGAAAGAACAGTGAGAAGGAATTCTGAACAAAAGGTCTTACATAAATAAGTCATGGAGATAGTAAAGAGCAGCTCACATTTGGGCAACAGTAACTATTTGCTTCAGCACAGTGTTCAGGAAAGGATGTTCTCAAAGATAATGAAACCTAGGGTTATATTTTACAGAAACACTGCTTTGTTTGTTTAATAATACAGAACCACTGAAAGTTTTGGAACAGGAGAATAAGAAGATTAAAATGGCACTCCAGGAAGACTGATCTGGAGATGACTCAAGAATAGGTTGGAATACCTTGAACTGCAGTGGGGGAAGGAGACTGAATGGCAAAGAGACACTGCAGTGGAAGGACTGAAATGATTTAGTGATCAATTCAGCGTAAAGGAAAGGGAAGTTTTCAACTCTTCTACCAGGTTCCCTATCTAAAGGCTGGCTTTTAGACAATTATCTTATAACAAAAATAAACAAGTGAAGATACAGATTACTCTAACTTGCTTCATGGGAAGTTTCTCTCAAAACGTACAATGGCATGATTAAGTCAGCTTCAAACAGTACAGCCATCCTTTTGTTTCCCCAATGTCAAATAAGAGAACAGTATTAACACAACATAGAGGCATCACCACTCCCAGTAATTAAGGAAAGGAAAAACCTGAGTAAACTGCTTCACAAAATCCAGAAGTTTCATTTCACTGATTTCTGACAGTGATTAACTTCCTGGTATTTATGCAGACTAATATCATGAAACTTTATGAGTAGAAAAAACATAATTAAAAAGAACTGAGACTGGTTTAAATTATGAAACAGATTCACGAAAAGAAAATTTTACTGTTTTTTTAGTGTATTAAAGAACTTAAACTAAATTTTATTGCTTTTTAGGCTATTAAATTAACAACAGCTAGGTAATGACTACATGGAACTAGTTTCGAGTATAAAAAAAGTATTATTTTCAAAAATACCTATTAACATGAGCCTTTGGTTAATATTAACTTTGGCTAATAAAATAAAAATGCCAAAGCCTTTGACTATGTGGACCACAACAAACTATGGATAATTCTTAAAGAGAAAAGCACACCACCTGACCTGCCTTCTGAGAAATCTGTGTGCAGGTCAAGAAGCAACAGTTAGAACTGGACATGGAACAATAGATGGGTTCCAAATCAAGAAAGGAATACATCAAGGTTGTATATTGTGACCCTACTTATTTAACTTATATGCAGAGTATATCATGCAAAATGCCTGGCTGGATAAATCACAAGCTGGAATCAAGATTACAGGGAGAAATATCAATCACCTCAGATATGCAGATGACACCACCCTTATAGCAGAAAGCTAAGAGGAACTGAAGAGTCTCTTGATGAAAGTGAAAGAGGAGAGTGAAAAAGTTGGCTTAAAACTCAACATTCAAAAGACTAAGATCATGGCTTCTGGTCCCATCATTTCACGGCAAACAGATGGGGAAATAGTGAGATACTTTATTTTGGGGGGGCTCCAAAATCACTGCAGATGGTGACTATAGCCATGAAATTAAATGATGCTTGCTCCTTAGAAGAAAAGCTATGACAAACCTAGACCACATATTCAAAAGCAGAGACATCACTTTGCCAACAAAGGTCTGTCTAGTCAAAGCTATGGTTTCTCAGTAGTAATGTATGGATGTGAGAGTTGGACCATAGAGAAAATTGAGTGCTGAAGAACTGATGCTCTTGAACTGTAGTGCTGGAGAAGACTCTTGAGAGTCCCTTGGACTGCAAGGAGACCAACCAGTCCATCCTAAAGGAGATCAGTCCTGAATATTCACTGGAAGGACTGATGCTAAAGCTGAAGCTCCAATACTTTTGGCCATCTGATGCAAAGAACTGACTCACTGGAAAAGACCCTGATTCTGGGAAAGATTGAAGGCAGGAGCTGAAGGGGAGGACAGAAGATGAGATAGTTGGATGGTATCACTGACTCGATGGACATGAGTTTGAGCAAGCGCCAAGAGTTGGTGATGGAAAGGGAAGCCTGGCATGCTGCAGTCCATAGGGTTGCAAAGAGTCAGACACAACTGAGTGACTGAACTGAACTGATTAACATGAGATTTTTATGAAGAAAAATTTAGGAGAGAGAGGGGTTATGTGGTAAGTATTATAAAAAATTGTATAACTACAGAGTATACAAAAGAATTCAAAACCTGAAGAAAATGGGTTTTGTCAGGATTATCAGAGAATTGGGGGAATTATTACAAATAAGCAAAAAACAAGGTAATAACCTTTAATTGTATTTATTAAATTTTACTTGTTTTAGGGTTTTCTTCTTTAAAACGTAAATGATTTTAATTCTTTCACTTGTTCCTTATAATCTATAAATAAGCAATTGTTATATGATATACAACCTTTGTTAGCAATCTCAAATTGTAAGTGTGATTACAATAGAGTATGATTCCAGAATAGTTTTCATATGTAAAGTAATGGAATTCATGCATTTAAATAATAAATATATTTATTTGAAACAATCTACCTTTCCTTCATCCATTGGATTATCACTTATATGGACAACAGGCCCTGGGTGAGATTTAGATGACCTGAAAGAAAAAAAGTGAAGATTTTTTTTCTCAACCAAAAATTGCAATACAACTATAGATTCATTACAACAGAAATAACGACTGGAAATTAAAGATATTTTACTCAATTCTAGCCTCCAACTGGGGTATGTCATTCAATTCTACAGCTCATATCAAAAATAAGAAAAGTAGCATTATGCTTAAAAAAAAAAGTTCTACTAATATTTACTCAGAGAAAAGAAGTCACACAGTTTAGTCATTCAGCTAAACTGAGGCCTACAGAGTAGAAACAGATATGCAACATTTGTTCAAACTCACAATTCGATGGCTTTATTCCACATAATGACGTAGCCTGAGAGTGTGAAGGACTCCACATTGACAATATGTATGTTACCTCGTTCAGTGCCCACATAGAGCCACTTACTCTGGAAAGGCAGATGGCAAAATGTAACCCTGCAAAACAAAATATATCCAAAGGAAATTAGAAAAATACCTGGCAAATTTTATTAAATACAAATACAAATTTTATTTGTATTAGAGGAGTAATACTGATATATACAATTTAGGAAACAAGAAAAGATAGAGTCATCATATTTACCTCACTGCAGTTAATATTCAATTATGCTAATTCTACTTTAATGTCGCAAAGAGTCGGACACGACTGAGTGACTTCACCACCACCACCACTTTAATGTCAAATATAAGTCATTACAAAAATAAATAGCAAAACAGAGGAAAGACGAGTTTTGACATTACTATGTGTTTTATATCTGGCTATTTCAAATCCATTGTGTCACTTCAGGCACATCAAAAACTGAATCTGTAAAGCCACAAACTGAGCTAACACTCATCACTCATAGGCACTACCATATTTCTCAGAAGTTACGAAACACACCAATCCATCTCAATACCTGTGCTGACTATTCCTTCCATGCAAAATGCTCCTCCTACTCACAGTTTTCTTCTGCTCAAGATCTAGTTAAAATACCACCTTCATTCAAATCGATATCCCAATACTTTGTATCTCTATTTGGCTTGCCTTATAAAACAGTCTACCTTTCTCAGTAACTTGTAAGCCTCTGGAGGGCAAAGATCCTCTGTACTCAGGCTTAGATAATGATATTGGAATATACTCAAATGATCTCTTTCCGATGATGTAAGAGATATTCGTTGACACATTATTAAAATTTACAGGCATGAATTAAAGTTTATAATCATTCAGACAATTTTGAACATTTTCTAAATAAGCTCAATTGATACAAGGTAAAGAATGGAACCTATCTTGTCCTTTTTGCAGAACTTATTTTTAGTAAAACATGGTATGTTATAAAACCGTATAAACTCTTTTTTCAGACGTGTTGTGTCTTTCAAAATATACTATTTAAGATTTTAATGGAATAGCCTTTCAGATATTATACAATGAAGATAATCACTGCTGAACTCTTTAACTGACACTAAGCATTAGACAAGATACAACATACCAAACATTTGTTATTCCTGTTAAGATAATTTCATCACAGAGAAATTTCAAGATGAAAACACTTCAAATACATGCAACTCATGGTCTCACTATTTCCCAAAGTAATAGATAATTACTTAAGGTTCATCATCTATGTTTTTTGTTAAGTGTTTTATATGACAGCATGTCATATTTCCAAAGGATTTATGTGTAAATTGAACAAAGCAAAGAAATGACTACTGAATCAAAAAAACATCTTATAGTATCTTATTACTTTTTGGGCTTCCTTGGTGGCTCAGACAGTAAACAATCTGCCTGCGATGTGGGAGACCAGGGTTCAATCCCTGGAATGGAAAGATCCCCTGGAGGATGGTCTAGCAACCCACTCCAATATTCTTGCCTAGAGAATCCCATAAACAGAGGACCCTGGTGGATTCCAGCCCATAGTGTTTCAAAGAGTCGGACATGACTGAGCAACTAAGTAGACACACATTACTCCACAAGGCAGTAAATCCATAGTACTTTTACAAAAACTTAGGGCTATATGGGTTTCAGAATTTTCCACATTTTAGAAAGGTACATAAAGAGTATTTTGTGTACTGCCTAGTATAGTGGTATGTTAGTTGCTCAGTTGTATCTGACTCTTTGTGATCCCATAGGGTGTAGCCCACTAGACTCCTCCGTCCAAGGTATTTTCCAGGCAAGATAACTGGAGTGGGTTGCTGTTTCCTTCTCTAGAGGATTTTCCTGAGTATGGTAGTACATGGGTGGTAAGTTATTTAGTCGTGTCTGATTCTTTGCGACTCCATAGACTGTAGCCTCAGGCTTCTCTGTTTATAAGATTCTCCAGAAAAGAACACTGGAATGGGTTGCCATGCCCTTCTCCAGGGGATCTTCCTAACCGAGGGACTGAACCCATGTCTCTTACATATCCTGCTCTGCAGGTGGCTTCTTTATGTGGTAACATCTGGTGAATGTACTGATTGTTTTTGAGGAATAATTTCTGGCAATTGCGTTTACTTGAGACATAATCATTATATGAAAGTAGTTTTGGGTGTACAACATAATACTTCAATATATGTATATATTATACAATGATCACCACAATAAATCTAGTTATCTTCCATAGATACAGGTATAGTAAGACTTTTTTTTCTGTGATGAGGACGTTTAATACCTACTCTCTCAGAAAAGTTCAAATATATAACACTGTGTTATTACCTATAATCACTGGTGGTTTCTTAAAAAGCTAAATGTACACCCACCATATGAACCACCCATGCCATTCCTAGGTATTTAACCAGAAGAAGGAAAGCGTGTGTACAGGTCTACACAAGACCTGTACACAAATGTTCACAGCAACCTTGCAAGAGCCCTAAAGTGGAAATAAACCAAAGGTCCTTCAACAGGTAAATGAACAAACTTATATACTTAGAATATTATTTTAGGTGTTATATACTTAGAATATTCAGTTCAGTTACTCAGTCGTGTTCGACTCTTTGCTACCCCATGAATTGCAGCACACCAAAGTAAATAAAAATAAACCATACATGAAACAATACCAATTAATCTCAAAGTACTGAAGATGAGGGAAAACCAGACAAAAAAGATATACTACATGGTTCTGCGTACAATTTGTATGCAATAGAAACATGCAGACTAATCTGTAACAGATTACTAAACTGTAACAGAAAACAAGTCAGTGCTTGCCTGGAATTGGGTAGGGACCAGCAACAGAAGACAGGAGGGATTACCACAGGAAACATTCTGGGATGACGGGCAGGTTCATTATTTTGATTATGATGACAGTTTCATGAGTGTACGTATGTGTCAAAACTTATCAACTGCACACTTTAAATGTGTACAGTTTACTGTATGTCCATTACACTTAAATCAAACTTTTTAAAATAAATTTTTAGAGCTGTGTGGTTTTAGGAATTATGAAAACAAGATTGTGACTCTAATACAACTGCCTTGGTTTAACTTCCAGCTCCATCATTCACTAGCATGACCTTCAGGAACTCATTCAGTCTCTCAGAGCTTTAGTGTCTAAGCAGCAGAGCCTCAGTGACAGGATCAAATAGACAAAGCATGGTAGATGCTTAAAATGGGGCCTTGACATACGTAAGTGCTCAATAAATGTTAGCTAATTATTATAAAAAACTAAATGCTACTCTACCAATTAAGTTATAGGCAAATTTTAACAACATGAAGAAAATAAATTACACTAATAGCATGCCAGGCACAAAATGAACAATGTGATAAATATCATAAACTATCTCATTTGAAATGTGCCCTAAAGTGAAACATGAGCATAGCTGAAACATTCTGAAAATTCAAAAATAATTTCAAAATAAGCCAAAATCATGAGTTGGACCTAAAAAAAAAATAGAAAGAAATATCCAACTTCCTGATCTGTACTGCTTTTTGCAATTATCCATTATTCTTCAAATAAGCAGTAGTTACTGGCTTAATACAATTACATGATCCATACTAACAACATTATTTAAGTAATATGTTTACAAAGTTTAAACTTATCTCCTTAATGGTAGAGATTTTGGATATATCATACAATATTTTCTTTTCCTAGCACAGCAACACCATACCACAGCTGTTTCTCAAATATTTAAAGTGAAGTCAGAACAAATTCTTTACTGTTCAGAAAGAAATCTAGAGTTTTTCCCTAGACTCACTTTTTCAATATTAGTTATCATAGTATTTTTTTTCTTCTAGTCAACTATAAAACCAACTTACATTGCTGGGAAGTTTTAAGCATCTTTATCTTTTAATCTTTATCCTATTTAATGTTTAACATTTTAAGAAGGAACTTAAAATATTTACTTACTGATCTGGCACAAAGACTTTATATTATCCCTAGAATGAGTCTTGTATACTTAAAAACAATACGAACCATAGGGGTATATTTGTACAAAGCCCCACCAAATTTAAAACTTACTCTGTTCCAGAAGTACCTTGATTATTTAAGTCATTTGAGAAGGGGGAAAGTCAAATGTTTTTTTTTTTCTTAAATCACAACTAACTTGATAATTTCTTAACTAGCAAATTTTCATGAACATGTTGGATTAGGAATATAATGAGAAAAATAAAATTCCATGTTGCAATCAAATAAAACAATACGATGCCAGTGTTTTAAGGACAGGCCAATAAGAAAATATGGTTCCCCGAAATGCACTACTAAAATGAAGCAAGTCAATCAACATGCTTTACGAAGAAATGAAAAATTCTAAAATTGGGGGCAATTTAATTAGTCAGTTACCAAAATATGGAGCTGGTGGTTAACAAAAACTGGACTTGACTTACTATAATGAGTTAGTGTCCTTTAAATTTGTTATACAAAACATGACCTTATTTCCTTGTTACAAAATAAGAATCTTAGTCTTCTCTGTTGGAAATTAACATATATAACTAAGGAAGCTTTTTATTAAATAATTAAATTGGTGAAAAATTATATTAATTGGTTTCTTAAAAAGAATAACGTGTATTGGCATTCTGAAAACTATATGCACATATTATGTACATGTCTGATATGTACATTTAGAGAGAGATTTTTGCTATTTAATGAATCTGAGAAAGCAATGAGAAAGGTCAGTTTTCATTCCAATCCCAAAGGGCAATGCCAAAGAATGTTCAAACTAACACACAATTGCACTCATTTCACACACAAGCAAAATAAAGCTCAAAATTCTCCAAGCCAGGCTTCAACAGTCTGTGAACCATGAACTTCCAGATGTTCAAGCTGGATTTAGAAAAGGCAGAGGAACAAGAGATCAAACTGCCAACACCTGCTGGATCATCAAAAAAGCAAGAAAATTCCAGAAAACCATCTACTTTTGCTTTATTGATTATGCAAAAGCCTTTGACTGTGTGGTCACAACAAACTGCAGAAAATTCTTCAAGAGAAGGGAATACCAGACCACCTTACCTGCCTCCTAGAAATCTGTATGCAGGTCAAGAAGCAACAGTTAGAACTGGACATGGAACAACAGACTGGTTCCAAATTGGAAAAGGAGTACATCAATGCTGTATATTGTCACCCTGCTTATTTAACTTATAGGCTGAGCACATCATGCAAAATGCTGGGCTGGATGCAAGCTGGACTCAAGATTGCTGGGAGAAATATCAATAACCTCAGATATGCAGATGACACCACCTTTACGGCAGAAAGTGAAGAGGAACTGAAGAGCCTCTTGATGAAAGTGAGAGAGGAGAGTGAAAAAGCTGGTTTAAACCTCAACGTTTAAAAACTAAGATCATGGCATCTGGTCCCATCACTTCATGGCAAACAGATGGGGAAACAATGGAAACAGTGACAGACTTTATTTTCTTGGGCTCCAAAATCACTGCAGATGGTGACTGCAGCCATGAAATTAAAAGACGCTCATTTCTTGGAAGAAAAGCTATGACCAACCTAGACAGCATATTAAAAAGCAGAGACATTACTTTGCCAACAAAGGTCCATCTAGTCAAAGCTATGGTTTTTCCAGTGGTCATGTATGGATGTGAGTGTTGGACCATGAAGAAAGTTGAGTGCTGAAGAACTGATGCTTTTGAACTGTGGTGTTGGAGAAGACTCTTGAAGAGTCCCCAGGATTGCAAGGAGATCCAACCAGTCCATCCTAAAGGAAATCAGTCCTAAATATTCACTGGAAGGACTGATGCTAAAGCTCTTATACTCTGGCCACCTGATGTGAAGAACTGACTCACTGGAAAAGTCCCTGATGCTGGGAAAGATTGAAGATGGGAGAAGGGGATGACAGAGGATGAGATCATTGGATGGCATCACCAACTCAAGAAACACGAGTTTGAGCAAGGGAAGCATGGCGTGCTGCAGTCCATGGGGTTGCAAAGAGTTGGACACAATTGAGTGACTGCACTCAAGAAAGCAATTATGATGGAAATCTAATTTTTTTCAGTAAAAGTAGTCATGAAACAAAGGGGACTGAATAATCATTTCAAAAAGAGTTCAGATCAAAAGATGTGACAAATACTGGAAATAAGGTTTCTACAATGAACCAAATATCACATATGGAAAATACTACAGTGATAGCTTCAGAAGATCTCATCTCCACCCACCATATGCTCTCTCTTGCATAATCTCCCCAACACTAATGCTAGGATTGGTAATGTGACTTGCACTGAGCAATGGAACATTAGTTGCTGTGCCACAAGCGGAGACTGAAAAGAACTTGCACATTAGGGCTTCCCTCTTCCTTTCACTTTTGGAACCCAGATGCCATGTGATGAAACCCAGAAGAAACTTTTGGAGACAATGGCCCAGGCCATAGCAAGCATCAACCATCAGATATGTGAGAAGACAAGCCTAGATCACCCAAGTCAGTAAAGCAATCACATGAGTGTGGTACATCGACCGGAGGAGAAAACGACTCCTGCTAAGCCCAACTCAAGTGGCTGATGCAGAGAATAGTAAGCTAACAAAATAATCATTATTTTAGCTTCTTAAATTTTGGGATGTTTTGATATTCAGGAATAGATAATTGATTTATCACATAATATAATCTATTCAACTAAAATTTTGAGTTGAAAATGAAGTCATAAAACATGGGCAAACCAATTCTTAAAGCTCTAGAGTTATGTTAAAAGGGCCTCAGAAAAACTTTTTAGGAATGGGAAATAGATGGGGAAACAGTGGAAACAGTGTCAGACTTTATTTTTTTGGGCTTCAAAATCACTGCAGATGGTGACTGCAGCCATGAAACTAAAAGACACTTACTCCTTGGAAGAAAAGTTATGACCAACCTAGATAGCATATTCAAAAGCAGAGACATTACTTTGCCGACTAAGGTCCATCTAGTCAAGGCTATGGTTTTTCCAGTAGACAAGTATGGATGTGACAGTTGGACTGTGAAGAAGGCTGAGAGCCAAAGAATTGATGCTTTTGAACTGTGGTATGGAGAAGACTCTTGAGAGACCTTGGACTGCAAGGAGATCCAATCAGTCCATTCTGAAGGAGATCAGCCCTGGGATTTCTTTGGAAGGAATGATGCCGAAGCTGAAATTCCAGTAATTTGGCCATCTCATGCGAAGAGTTGATTCATTGGAAAACACTCTGATGCTGGGAGGGATTGGGGGCAGGAGGAGAAGGGGACGACAGAGGATGAGATGGCTGGATGGCATCACTGACTCGATGGGCTCTGGGAGTTGGTGATGGACAGGGAGGCCTGGCATGCTGTGATTCATGGGGTTGCAAAGAGTTGGACACAACTGAGCAACTGAAGCGAACTGAAGTGTATTTATCATGAAGCTAAAACATTACCTGTGATTAAAATCAAATTCGTTAAATATTTTTTTCATGCACTTTTATCATAAAGATTTTATTTTCAGGTGATAAACATCATAATAAATGACAGTGACTTCAATTTTTACTAATACCAGGAGACCAAGTTAATGTGCTGACATTATTAAGGAAAAGGTTATACCAAAAATAATTGATAATACTACATATAGTTGAGACCACATGGAAAACATCAAAACTCAGTAAACACTAATAAGGTTAAATAAGAATGGAATATTAACTTGAGGCTGAAAAGAAACTTTAAAATGAACAAGTTGAGCCAAAAAAAAAAGTGTCAATGAAACTAATACATTAGAAAAACACAGATAATAAAGTTGAATTCCTTCACTGTGTCGCTAAATGGAGCTGTATTCTAACTCCCTATACTGAACTTACACATAAATATATTTAATGTACAAAGTATTACTGGGAACACAACAGTTTTTATATTTGCTTGAAGAACTTTAAAATAATGTGCAATATGTTAACTGTTAGGGAGTGATACAAATATTCTATTCACTATCCTTAGCAGCAATCTGTCAAATACTATGTAGTCAATAAGCATTGTAAGGAAGATTTACTATTACCAATTTTCTTTAACAGGAGAACATACACAGCCTCCTTTATTGAAATTAACCACCATAAAGAAGGGCATAATACACAGATGATTACAACTTTACAATTTAATCCATAGAAAGAAATATGAGCCAATAAACTCTACATGCTTACACTACCATTCGATCAACCCAACATGACAAGAAATATGCCATCACACTTACAGTCTTTGCAAATATTACACTATCATGGACCTAATACTCAACAAATATTCATTAAATGGACAAATGAACTATAAAAAGTTGTGAGAATTTATTAAGTTAGTTAACAAAACAATCAGATACTCTTGACTTAATCTCTCTCTAGCCTTGTGGACTGGGCCTAATTTAAACCATTACTACTAATTGTTAAATCAATTCCAAGCTGCCCCAAGAGTTATCTTTTCAACGCCAAGAGAGGTCACAGACACCATTATCTTGCTTGAAAGACTCTAATGGCTTCCTATCTTCTACCATGATGCTTCTTAGGCAATATTTACTGACACTTTGTGGTATAAATGTCTGAGAAAGGAGGTTATAGTCTGGATTTGGTCAACTGCTACTCAGCATCCTCTTCATATCCTCCTATAGGCCTTCTTGTCTTCGAGATGCTAGAAAGCTAAAACTTAGATTTGCCAAACTCTCCTACACCTGGACTTCTAGATGATATTACATTTCTAGTAACTGAATGTGCTTAAGATTTGTAGGTAGAAGTGAGGTGAAGACCATTTTTCTGCTGCTGTTTCTGCTGATAAGAATGTTCATGGAAACCTGAGGCCTAAGAGGGTTAAGAGCAGTGGAAACCAAACACAGCATTCCAAGATCTGCTCCTGAGGTTTACAAGGCAAGAGGCAGCTGTATGGCAGTAACAATAAGTTCTAAAACTTTAACAGTTCCAGCACACTTCCAAACATATTATAAACAGTTATATCCTTAAATTGAACTCCTTTATGCTAAAAATATCTACAGTGCTTTCTGTTCCTATGTTGAACCCTGGCTAACACAGCAGAGATGTACCTAATCAGCTACTTATCTATACGATAGATACAAAGTGATACATAGGTACATAGTACATATGTATACATACATGATACATGTACATGATACATACATACACATCATATAGATATATATCATATCATATATATAGATATGATACATATAGATATACTATATGATCGTATAAAGTGATAAAAAATACCTACTTAATAACATATCTTGTTCAGACAACATTATTCACTTAATGATTTAAAGTTGGAAAAAGGTTGAAAATAACTTTCTTATAATTGCATACAGCTTTTCAGGAAGTAGACCCTGTTCATCTTTCCAAAATTATCCTCTATGGATTATACAACTAACAATATCTAACAAGATATAGTTCCTAAAACATGTGAGATTGCTTTATAAATCAGAACATCTAAACCCTTTCCCCTGTGCCATTGTAGAAAATTCCTACTAACCCTACAAATCTGTTCATATGGGCTCCTTTGTAATGCTTTATATAAAATTCCCCAAACATGGTGATACACCCCTTTTCTGGTTAATTTTAATCTTTATAATTTCATAAAAAAATTTCACTACACTTATATCACATTTTCCATTGCATTGTAATTAGCTTTTCCATCTCCCTTAGACAATTATAACTTCCATGTCTCTCCAGAATTTACTATAGTATTTGCATGAGTTAGGATCTTAATCATTGTTTATCAAGTGAATTAATGCAAAAGAAAATAAAAAAGCAAATGTTAGTTGATATTTTTCTTAAATAAATTGTACCTTATACTGTTCTGTTATTAGATGAAAATTTAAGTTTGCATTAATGACATGGAAATGTTCAAATATTCTCAAAACAGCAGAGTCAGCTGAAAGCAATTTATAAATTTGTCCACAGGACTTCTTTTCTATTTGTAGTCCCACATATCTTTTCTGATAAACTGTCAGTTACTTTAGAAAAATCTTCATCATATCTGTAACACAGAAGTAAAATGTAATAAAAGTTTCAAAAAATAAGTCTCAGATCTTTGAAGGTCATTTTACATTTGTATTGATTTACTATATTCTTTATCAATTACATCTCAATTTTTACAAAACTTTAAGAACTTGGAAATATGTCCAAATAAATCATGCTATTAATAACCCTTCCTGTGAAATGAGGCCTTAACATCATCAATGGATGTCAAAAAACTGAGTATCAGTAAGTAAAACAGTGACTATCATATAGGAAAACAGTGTATGTCAACTACAGAAATAACCAACAACACCTGAAAAACATTGTTCCTTGTTGTATGGAGGGTTTCTGGGTTTCTTACAGTTCTGTTTTTAATAGTATTACTCATCTTTGGTGGCTCAGAGGTTAAAGCGTCGGCCTCCAATGCGGGAGACCCGGGTTCAATCCCTGGGTTGGGAAGATCCTCTGGAGAAGGAAATGGCAATCCACTCCAGTATTCTTGCCTGGAGAATCCCATGGACTGAGAAGCCTAGTAGGTTACAGTCCACGGGGTCGCAAAGAGTCTTGAGCGACTTCACCTCACCTCACCTCACCACTCATCTTTAGGAATAAAGGTGTCAAAGTATTGTTATATAACAAATGGTACAATAAACAAAAGCTATCTGGTACTCATGAGAAGAACCAGCTCATTGGAAAAGACCATGATGCTGGGAAAGATTGAGGGCAGGAGGAGAAGGAGGTGACAAGACAATGAGACGGTTGGATGATGTCACCAACTCAATGGAAAAGACTTTTAGGAAACTCTGGGAGATAGTGAAGGTCAGGAAAGCATGGCATGCTGCAGTCCTTGGGGTAGCAAAAACTCAGACACAACTTAGTGAATGAACAACTCATGTGCAACTGAGTTGTTAACTATACTTCTCCATTTCTATATTAGATTAAGGGTAAAGGGCATTCTCTAAATATCTTGACTTTTTCGCTTGATTACTGAAGAAGTTTCTTTCTCTCTCTCTCTATATATATACACACACAGAAAAGTGCAGAAATATTATACAGATATATATATGCATATACACATGCATAAATATTATTCTATTTGTACGTTTATGCAGACTTAAATCATTTGCCAACAAAGGTCTGTCTAGTCAAGGCTATGGTTTTTCCATAGTCATGTATGGATGTGAGAGGTGGACTGTGAATAAAGCTGAGTACCGAAGAATTGATGCTTTTGAACTGTGGTGTTGGAGAAGACTCTTGAGAGTCCCATCGACTGCAAGGAGATCCAACCAGTCCATTCTAAAGGAGATCAGTCCTGGGTGTTCTTTGGAAGCAATGATGCTAAAGCTGAAACTCCAGTACTTTGGCCACCTCATGCGAAGAGTTGACTCATTGGAAAAGACTCTGATGCTGGGAGCTATTGGGGGCAGGAGGATAAGGGGAAGACAGAGGATGAGATGGCTGGATGGCATCACTGACTCGATGGACGTGAGTCTGAGTGAACTCCAGGAGTTGGTGAATGGACAGGGAGGCCTGGTGTGCTACAACTCATGGGGTCACAGAGTCAGACATGACTGAGCTACTGAACTGAACTGAAATCATTTAATAGTTTTTTTATTATGTTCATCTTCTCTAAAATTTACTCTCTGTAAGTCATAGTAACAGCCTGGAGCTGCATATTCTTCCATATTTTTGCTCCATGTTGATAACATACACATAAGACAACATGAATTTGGAGTGGGGAGGGAGTCATTGTTTTTAAAAAGAGTACTGTACAAATTGTTCTGAATTTCCTGTTCTTATCCATCAGTACCTGGTGAATGAGGTTTTTCTTTTAACTTTCTGGTAAGTGTGTTGTACAGAACTTTTAATCCTTTCATTTTTAGCTTGTGTTTTTTTATTTATGCTATTTAAGCACACTTTGCTCAGGTCTTACAGATACTCCCTGTCATTTTCTTTCCAGTTTTACATTTTCTTTTGCATTTTGCATTTAGGTTTTTAACTGGCATGCAATTTATTTTAGTCATGAAGTAGGGACCACTTTTCCCCATTTAGATAAAAGCCGTCACAGCATCTTTTGTTTACTGCAGCATCCTTTTGTTTTGCAATGACACTTTTGTCATATATCAAGCGTGTGTGTCTTTCTCTTCACATACAAAGTTCTGGAGTCCATTTACTGTGTTTTGATTCTCTGTCTTCCCCTTGTAATTACTGAACCATTTTAATCTCTACTTTTATGATTTTTGATATTTAATAAATAAGCCGTATTGTCTCATAATTCTTTTTCAAAACTGTCTTGGTTGCTCTGAGACTTTCTTTTTTCCAAATGTACTACAGATCACCTTATTAAGTCCAATGAGCAATGCTGCTAAAATTCTGATTCAAATAGTACTGAATTTATAGACATGGAGATGAGCGACATTTTAAAACTTGAGCATTCCTTAGTGGGAAGCTTTCCATTTGTTAAAACTTTTATTTTATTCCTGGAATGAAGTTCTTATTTTTGCTAGTGGTATTTCTATAAACACTGTAACCTTTGTTCCATGATCTGTGCTTTTCTTCCCTTTTTCCTTCCATTTACTTTCAAACTTTGTGTAATTATGTTTTAGGTATATCTTTTATAAATAGTTTAACAGTGATATTTTGTTGTTTTTAAATCCAGTCTCAAAACCCTTGAATTTCAGTAGCTGATTTTAGTAGTTGATTTAGTTGAATACTGAATCATTCTGATTACTGATTTAGTTGAACCAATTTTTTTTCTTAAACATCTGGTTTTCTAATGTTTTATCTCTTTTCCTGACCCCTATTTATTTTCTTCATTTCCTTCTCTAATGGTTTTAATACTATATATTTTCTATTTCAGCAGTAACTCCACATCTAAGACATTTAACTTCATAGCTTTCCAACAAAGTCTAAAAGGTTGAATATTTGTGGGGGCTTAGTGTCAGATAAGCATTAAATTTTTTGAGTTCTTTCCGAGCTGACAGTGTTACAATACAGCTCACTAAGGTATTTCTAATTCTACTGGTTAGGCTGAAAGGGCTAACTCCTGACACAGATATTTTAACTCCACAAAATTTTCTTCACTTATGCCTCTGATCACTACTCCTCTTCCCGTTGTTCTGTTTTCTCCTGTCTTCTAAAGCATAAAACTCCAAAACTTAGTGTTAGGAAATCTATTAATGTCACAGATTCAGGGAGAAGGGAGGTGAAAATCACATGGTCATCTAAAAATATGTTATAAAGGCATTAAAATAAAACGCAACTTCCATATAAGTGTTAGTTGCTCAGTTGTGTCCAACTCTTTGTGATCCCATGGACACAAGCCCACAAGGCTTCTCTGTCCAAGGGATTTTCCAGGCAAGAATACTGGAGTGGGTTGCCATTCCCTTCTCCAGAGGATCTTCCCAACCCATGGATTAAACCCACGTCTCCTGCATTGCAGGTGGATTCTTTAACTTCCATAATTGACAACCAATTCTTAAGGGGAAAAACTCTTATCTTAAATCGAGATCCTATATTATGCTAACAATAAAACTCTAGAAGCAGTACTATTATAATTATTAAAAATAAAAAGCTACTTGCTATCAATAATATCATTGAACACTGCTCTGAAAATTCTTGCTAATACAATAAGGCAGAAAAATAAAAAATAAAACGATCTTCATTTTGAAAATCACTGCCAGATTATTACATATTGAAGTGTGCTTTAACTCCCAGGCATGCTGGTTTAGGAAAAAGAAATATAATGCTCAAAGCTCTATTCTCCCATTTCACTCTTTTTACAAAAAAAGGAAAGAAATATAAAAGCTTTGCTGTGGACCTATGGACCAAATAGCACTTGAAGGATAATCAAACAACCTAGCAAGTTTTGGATCAGTGGGAGGAATAAAGATTATATCAAATTAGCCTGGAGCAAACACTTTTGTTTTTTTTATTTGAAGACACTCCCTGTTGGAACCTATCTCCCACATAGTAACTGTGTGGAGGGTCATGCCTTCAAGAGAAAAGAGATTCCTCTGTTTCTGCAAAAGGCAATGAGGTAAGAATCAAACTTTTTTGAGTATTTACTGAGTATCAGGCATTGAGACTGCTGCTGAGAAAAAAATAAGGAAAATACATACAGTTTATTTTCTAATTGAGAAGACAATTAAGAAACCAAGGCCATAGGAGTAAGTCTAGAGTTCCCTGGTGGCTCACTGTAAAGAATTAGCCTGCCCATGCAGGAGACGTGGTTCAATCCCTGGGTTGGGAATGCCCCTAGAGAAGGAAAGGGGAAAATACTCCAGTATTATCTCTGTTTGTCTCCAAGGCAAACCATTCAATATCACAGTTATCCAAATCTATGCCCAACCAGTAACACTGAAGAAGCTGAAGTTGAACAGTTTTATGAAGACCTACAAGATCTTTAAAATCTTCCCTGGTGGCTCAGAGGTTAAAGCGTCTGCCTCAAATGCAGGAGACCCGGGTTCGATCCCTGGATCAGGAAGATCCTCTGGAGAAGGAAATGGCAATCCACTCCAGTATTCTTGCCTGGAGAATCCCATGGACGGAGAAGCCTAATGGGTTACAGTCCACGGGGTCGCAAAGAGTCGGACACGACTGAGCGACTTCACCTTATTCCACCTTACAAGATCTTTTAGAATTAACACCCAAAAAAGATGTCCTTTTCATTATAGGGGACTGGAATGCCAAAGCAGGAAGTCAAGAAACACCTGGAGTAACAGGCAAATTTGGCCTTGGAATGCGGAATGAAGCAGGCCAAAGACTAATAGAGTTTTGCCAAGAAAATGCACTGATCAAAGCAAATACCCTCTTCCAACAACACAAGAGAAGACTCTACACATGGACATCACCAGATGGTCAACACAGAAATCAGACTGATTATATTCTTTGCAGCCAAAGATGGAGAAGCTCTATATAGTCAACAAAGACAAGACCGGGAGCTGACTATGGCTCAGATCATGAACTCCTGATTGCCAAATTCAGACTTAAATTAAAGAAAGTGGGCAACACCACTAGACCATTCAGGTATGACCTAAATCAAATCCCTTATGATTATACAGGGGAAGTGAGAAATAGATTTAAGGGTCTAGATCTGATAGATAGAGCGCCTGATGAACTATGGAATGAGGTTCATGACATTGTACAGGAGACAGGGATCAAGACCATCCCCATGGCAAAGAAATAAAAAAAAAAGCAAAATGGCTGTCTGGGGAGNCTTCATGGGCAATAGATGGGGAAACAGTAGAAACAGTGTCAGACTTTATTTTTTTGGGCTCCAAAATCACTGCAGATGGTGACTGCAGCCATGAAATTAAAAGACGCTTACTCCTTGGAAGAAAAGTTATGACCAACCTAGATAGTATATTCAAAAGCAGAGACATTACTTTGCCGACTAAGGTCCGTCTAGTCAAGGTTATGGTTTTTCCTGTGGTCATGTATGGAAGTGAGAGGTGGACTGTGAAGGCTGAGTGCCGAAGAATTGATGCTTTTGAACTGTGGTGTTGGAGAAGACTCTTGAGAGTCCCTTGGACTGCAAGGAGATCCAACCAGTCCATTCTCAAGGAGATCAACCCTGGGCTTTCTTTGGAAGGAATGATGCTAAAACTGAAGCTCCAGTACTTTGGCCACATCATGCGAAGAGTTGACTCATCTGAAAAGACCCTGATGCTGGGAGGGATTGGGGTAGGAGGAGAAGAAGACGACCAAGGATGAGATGGCTGGATGGCATCACGGACTCAGTGGACCTGAGTCTGAGTGAACTCCGGGAGTTGGTGATGGACAGGGAAGCCTGGCGTGCTGCGATTCATGGGGTCGCAAAGAGTCGGACACGACTGAGCGACTAAACTGAACTGAACTGATTCTTGCCTGAAGAACTCCCGTGGACAGAGGAGACTGGTGGGCTACTGTCCATGGAGTCACAAAGAGTTGAACATGACTGAATGACTAGACAACAACAATAATGGTTTGTGCCGTTTTACAGAAAGAGCACCATAGTATGCGGTAATATAAAACCAAGACTTGGGAACTTACAGAAAAACCTGTAGAGGAAATGACGAGACTTTAAAGATGAAAAGGCATTGGTGAGCCATGGGAAGATAATCATAGGTGATTTTTTGAGCAGGGAGGTCAGCTCATACAAATAAGCATAGGAAAGGATAATGGACAGAGGAGACTGGTGGGCTACTGTCCATGGAGTCACAAAGAGTTGAACATGACTGAATGACTAGACAACAACAATAATGGTTTGTGCCGTTTTACAGAAAGAGCACCATAGTATGCGGTAATATAAAACCAAGACTTGGGAACTTACAGAAAAACCTGTAGAGGAAATGACGAGACTTTAAAGATGAAAAGGCATTGGTGAGCCATGGGAAGATAATCATAGGTGATTTTTTGAGCAGGGAGGTCAGCTCATACAAATAAGCATAGGAAAGGATAATTTATTAAAAAGCTGAGAAACCAAGGTGGCTGGATTATAATGCATAAAGAGAGGCAGAAATGTAGTGAAATGAAACTACAGTGAGTAAAAAGAAGGGTTGCAGATCTTGCAAGACCTTTTAGGGCATGCTGAGTAGAAGTTTCAACTTCGTTTTGAAGGCAGTGGAAAGTATGGTGGACACGCTTGTTTACCTATCTACCACCCACTCTTCAGTACATTCCTTTCTAACACTGGTCAGAGTTCATTAGTGTGCCCATATCGTCCTCAAGTTACCCACATACTCTGGGAGACACTTAAAACCAAACTGAATTCCAGAGATAGGCCAAATCAGTGTGGGTAATTCCACTCACTTATTGCCATTTTAAGTCAGATAATCCAAGGCAATCAGATAAATTTCCTGTATGAAGGGCAACTGATTTGGATCTCAACTACATTTGCAAAATTCCTTCATGGCAGTATACTTAGATTAGAACTGAATAATTTAATTAGGAGAAGGTGTGTGTTTACCAAAGAGTGAAAATCTTGGAGGCCATCTTAGAATTCTGCCTCTAATCGTCTGTCCTTCAACCTCCAAAGACTTGAAATGCAATACATTCACCTATCTCGATATTCCCAAAGTCTCAACCAATTACTGCATTAATTCAACTTCAAAATATCATCCAACATCAGCTCAAAAATTCAAATCTCATCATCTAAATTTGTAGCAGATGAGGGTCCTCAGTGTCTTGATCTTGGGCACATTTCCACATCTGAAACTAAAGAGACCGATTATCTGCTCCCAGCACCTCAAGGATTCATGGTTGAAGAGGCACAGCATAACAACTGTAATTCCTGTCCAAAATGGGGGGAAGGGGAAGGTGAAAATGAGTCCATAACATTTCTGAAGTCCAACTGGCCAAATGTTGGATTTTTCTTAATAAGGCTTCAAGGCCTGGGAATAAGCCTCCGTGTACCCCAGTTCTGCTCTCTTAATCATCCTTTCTCATGAAAGGGCTTCCCTGGTGGCTCAGAGGTTAAAGCCTCTGCCCACAATGTGGGAGACCTGGGTTTGATCCCTGGGTTGGGAAGATCCCCTGGAGAAGGGAACGGTAACTCACTCCAGTATTCTTGCCTGGAGAATCCCATGGACGGAGGAGCCTGGTGGGCTACAGTCCATGGGGTCACAAACAGTCAGACACGACTGAGCGACTTCACTTTCACAGCCAAGTACTTTTGCTGTAGCCTCCCTTCATCTCTACTCTAAGTCCAAGCTGCCAATATTTCTTTTAGACAATTTTCTCAAGAAAGTTGTGGACTTGAATACCTTTCACTGGGTTTTCTGCATTAGAAAAAGTTATACCCATAAATCTTCTGGAGGCAATACTTTCTCTATCTAGGCTCCTGCTGAGAGGGCCCAAGAATGATACTCAGACTTCCTACAGGCTGTTTAGTTTGGTTGAGAAGGTCTATAAGGCATACTTTCAATCTCTTAAAAGAGCTCTATATGTAATTAAATAGTGTGACCTTTTGTTCTACTGAAGATTTTTAGTGAAAAGCTGTTCGGCCACATCCTCAGGTTTTTCCCTACACCACACTTTCAGAAGCAGTCTTGTGCCAAATAGATCAGGGTTAAGAATTTCCCAAATCAAGTCCTAGTTCATTTAAAAATTCTTTCTCTCAATTTATTCCTCTCCTCTTGCATTTTCTATAAAGCAGCAAAAAAAAGTCAGATGACACCTCTAAGCCTTTCCTTGGAAATTTCTTCAGCTAAATATACAAGTTAACATTTAAACATGGTACAAAGAGACAATTCTGTTAAGCTTTCTGCTGCTATAGCACAAGGAACTTCTTCCTTCAGTTTCCAAAGTCATGTTCCTCTCTTCTTTCTGAGCTATCTCTGGCAGCAGTCTCTGAGTCCAGAGTCCTACAAACAGCCAGTCAAAGCAGTTTAGGCTTTTCTATCATGTTTCCCCAAATTCTTAACCTCTACCTACTGCTTGATTCCAAAGTGATTTCTACATTTTTAGGTATTTGTTACAGGGATCCTCTCCTATATCTTTTTGCACCTGTGTGCAAGCATGCTCAGTCGTGTCTGATTTTTCTGTGAACCCATGGACTGCAGTCTGCCAGGCATCTCTGTCCATGGCATTTCCCAGGCAAGAATACTAGAGAGGGTCACTACTTCCTTCTCCAGGGGATCTTCCTGACCCAAGGATTGAACCTGAGTCTCTTGTGTCTCCTATATTGGCCAAGTGGATTCTTTACCACTGTCACCTGAGTACATTATAAACCCCTGGTGCAAGTACATCAGTCTCTTTGGCTGCCTCAATTTCCTTGTCAGAATTCCTTAGTTATAAATTTACTCTAGGAAGTTCTCCAACACTTCCTGACTTTTCTAGTCTCAAGGTCACCAGTCCACAACTGTTTTTCCTCTGAACACTGAGAATGTTTGTTCCCTGTTTAAATTTTGTCTCAGCGTATGGTTCTCTACACTGAGAATTCCCAAGGTGACTCATCATTTCCATATGAGCAAGCAATTCTATCTGTGGACTAGAATTAGGTCCAGAGTGGTAGATCTCTCTGCCTGCCTTCCTAACAGGTCTGGCTTTCATTCCATTTCTTTGTTCTAGTTCTGAATTACCTCTCACCAAATTGCTCTCAAATCTAATGTATGTATACTTTTCATTAAGCTGCTTTCAACGAAAAATATTTTGCTGATATTTTGCATTACCACAAAAACTGTAATTCCAGGTATAGAATCTGTTCCAATATTATGATATTTTTCTCATTAAATATGTGCAATGAATTAAAGTATTTGTAAGACCTCTAGAAACTCTGAAGGCTGATACCCAGCCAAATTTTCTTTTATAACTATGCCTTGTTCTTGTGCGAACTAAGCAAATTTTAAGCCTCATAAATATGCAAAGAATAGTATTTAGGTAATACTACAAGAATATAATGAGACAAATTAGTTTTTGTCCCTATATTATTTTATTGACGCTACTGAGAAAATCCGACACTATGGCAGTAGTCAGTTCCTAAAATATTACAGGCATCAACTCTCTCTACTGCTATGCTGGTATCTGAATTGGTTACTCTATTATTGGTTACTTTTTTTTTTTTTTCCTTTGGAGGACTTTGGTCACTGATGCTCCATTGATAATTGCTAAGATGAAATTTTGATTATTAATGGATTATCAATCCATGTAATATTATATTTTCCTAATCATTAGTTTAGAATGCATGCTTATTTTATTCTCTAAAAATATTTATCTATCATCAAATGGAAAAGCTTTAAACTGTAAATCAGAGTGTTAGAATAAAAGCAAATGTACCTTTAAGACAAATATTTTAATTTCAATATAAAGACTTGGCTATTGAGGTGTCTAATATATTTATGGAGAAAAATTCTAGCCTTTGAAATTTCATTAAGAGAATAACAGATCCTACATAAGAAAGCATAGGTATATAAATTTATTCTGTAATCTTGAAACGTTTCATATATTGTTACTTCAAAACCATTATGAAAAAATGTAATGTAGTTAAGAATATTGGTCATGCTCATATATACACTATCATATGTAAAACAGACAGTGGGAACCTGCTCTATAGCACAGGGAACTCAACTTGGTGCTCTGTGATACATGAGAGGGAGGTTTTAGAAGGAGGGATATATATGTAGACATACAGGCTATTTACTTTGTTGTACAGTAGAAACTCAACATTGTAAATCAATTATACTCCAATAAAGCTTTTTTAAAAAAGAATCCCGGCCATGATAGTTCAAGGTGATGAAAAAAGATCAGCAGATAGTTGTAGTTAATTATAAAACCACAACTTTCTCCCAGTTAAACTTTCTTTAAAGGAAAAAATGGAACATAGAAGCTAAACTGAACATATTCTGATAAGGCAACTGCCAGACAGAATTTTACTTGTCAAATTCTAAGTTTCTACCAAAACCCAACAAACAGAGCAGTGATGTAATGTCTAAATTCATATAGTTAAACCAAAATTTGAGACTTCAACTTCTACATTTTTTTCTTAATCATAGAAGTGAAATCTTATCAAAATATCCACATTATATGGTTGCTTAACACAACTGAACTGTGCATCTAAAAATGGTTGAGATAGTAAATTTTACGTTATGTATATTGTAGCACAGTCCATGGGGTTGCAAAAGAGCCAGACACAACTTGCAGCCAAACATAGCATAATTTCAAAAAGTTAAAACCAGAAAAAATCCACATTATGAAAAATTACAATTAAATCATTGTAATTCCTATGTAAATTTCTACTAAAATAAGAAATTTTAACTATTTATTAAAATAAGACTATATTACAATAAAAACTTTGATGCATTTAACAATTGTTCAGAATGTAATAAAATAGATTTATAAAATTTTCATACTTTTGCTGCCTTTCCTAGTTTCAGAATAAAAATACATAGCATAAAGATGAAATAGAGGAACTTAACTATTAAGTTAGCCCAAATCTATCATGGAACGAGGGGAAAATTAACTAGGTTACTGCTTATTGTACTTCAATGTCAATAATAAAAATCAGCAGCATGGTAGTTATAAGTATTCATAAATATTCCAGCTCTTTTTGTTCTAGTTGAGATGAGTAAAACTAGGGATGGCCATGTGCCTTGCTCTGGCCCAAGAAATGAGAATGGAAGAGATATATATCATATCATGTCCAGGCAGAAGTTTTAACAGCCAAGCGTGTTTCTCCATATTCGTTTTTTCTTCACTACACTGACTAGTAATGCCTAAAGACTGGCTGTTCCTCAGCCAAGATTCTGGAATAAAAATGATAATGATAATAAAGAGTGTTCCAGCAAATCCATAAAGAACATATAGCATAAGTAAAAATAAACTGTTGTTCCTTTAACTCTTAACATTTTTTAGAGTATTTTATAATACCAGACTATTCTGACTGATATGGATATAAAAACGGAACACAAAGCAGTTGTATAAAGAAAAAAACGGATACCTGCAAATGTGAGAAATGGAAGGATGGGCAGGAAATGATAGGATTCCATCCCTCCTCCTGCCTGGGGCAGCTGCTCCTACAGAAGGTTTCCACCAGAGCAGAGATTACAGGGCATTATGAAAAGTCAAAAGTCGTAAATGACAGAGTTCAGGATGAGGGGGAGAATAAGTCTTACCACCATGAGCAGGTTCCTCGAGCTGTAGTAGGCATAGTAGTGTGCCTTTCCCCCCTACCTGAAACCAGATGCTGCATAACAGTAGACTCCCAAATGGCACCTCACCCCTTCCTACCTTCTGAGGAAATCTGAACTTTAGTCTCAAGAGAACACAACAAAGTTCTACCATTGAGGCATTGGGCCCATTTCTCAGCACTGAGGTACAACAGCTGCTGTAGAAGTTTGTGGCCATCCTAGAGGATTTCATCCAAAGAGGATATTCAAGAACCAAGTTACCCATGCTACAGTGTCTTGCTTTTTGTTGTTCTAATAAAGGCCCTGGGTCAGGAAGATCCCCTGGAGAAGGGCATGGTGACCCACTCCAGTATTCTTGCCTGGAGAATCCCCATGGACAGAGAAGCCTGGCTGGCTATAGTCCACGGGGTCGCAAAGAGTCAGACATGACTGAGTGATTAAGCACAGTACAATAAAGGCTGAGGGGAAGCTGAACTCTGATGAGAACCAACTAGTTTCTACTGGTGAGGTGGGTAGAGTATATTACAGAACCGAAAATGGGGAATTCCATCAGTTGATCTGATTTGTAACTTTTAGGATCACTTCATACAATTGTATCAGCTGCACCCGCACAATGGCAGCCCACTAAGGAGGATAATAGTGGACTCTGAAGTTGTATCCACCAAAAAGAGCTACTTTTTCATATTTCACACAAAGGTGCCATCCACTTGCCAATATATGTGCCTATAGGCACCTTACTGACTAGCTTACAGTTCCTTATCCACATTTATTAGAATTTTTTGGAAACCAACCTTAGGGGTACTACAGAGGAGACTTTACTACATACCAGACGATCATGGGACTCTGACCACTGTGGGACTCCTTGAGGCCTGATCCTTCTTGCATGAAGATTACCATGATAACCTGCAGTGTATGTTTGTGAACCTGGATGACATACTGCCACATTCCTGTGTTCCAGTGAGCAATATAGGCATGCCACTGGTAAATGAATTATCAGAGGTATTCTTCTACTAGAATTCTACATCCTGGAAGAATCCCTTCAGTGGGTGGTGGATTAAGAGAATTTGCACAGCAGCTCACAGTGATCAAATGATATCACTTTGGTGTGCTAGAGTGCAGGCTTTTGTGAATTTTGACACTACTGATGTTTTGGACCAGATAATTTTCTGTTATGGGGGACTGTCTTCTGCATTTTAACATGTTTGACAGTAACTATGGTTTTATCCACTAGATAACAGTAGCACTGCTCACCCAACCCAATTCAGGTCCACAAAAAAATATCTCCAGACAGTGTCAAATGCCCTCTGGAGGGTAAAAATGCACCAGGTTGACAACAATTCTGATATACCTACACTTCCATTGCCAGTAGGTGCTTTGAGACCAACATCAAGAAGATGAGTACTAGGATGCCCACAACTACTTTCACTAGCCCAATGGCATTTGAGGCTGATGGAGAGCATCTTCTGAGATTCCACTGGCAAACAGACTAAGACACTTTGCCCAGCAAGTTGATAGGCTGGCTCAACTCCCATTGGGTGGAGAAGAACTGAACCTTGACTTTTTCCTTGCTCTTCCTCCCTTATCTCATTGCTCCCTCCTTCCATAAACTCCTCTACCATGTTTGCCTTTTCTAGTAGTAGAACCATGATTCCAACCCATTTAGGGATTTATCTTCCCAGACAAGATGTAGCCCAATAGCTAACTATGCTACTGACCACCTGCCAGCTCTGGTCTGGCATACAGTGCAGACATGCTCTGGTGTTGGCCAGAAAAGTCTATGCTATATTCCCAGCAACCTCTTTAGCTTGTCTACTTTGGAAGGCCACTGTGGGCAGAAGCCCAAATTCACAAACAGACTGATCAGTTTATATAATCTGAATGGATTGATATTTATCAAGGCAGGGACATGGCCTGATTCTTGGACATGGATTGGGGAGTCCAATGCCTACCTTCTTACACACATGGCCTGACACTAACTCCACTGCATTCAGATGCTAGCTAGATTCAGATTTAACCTTAACACACATGCACATATATACACACACACAGATATACATATATATACACACACACACATATACGGGCGCCCCTGGTAGCTCTAGTGGTAAGGAATCTGCCTGCAATGCAGGAGACCCTGGTTCGATTCCTGGGTCAGGAAGATCCCCTGGAGAAGGGACAGGCTACCCACTCCCATATTCCTGGGCTTCCCTGGTGGCTCAGATGGTAAAGCATCCTCCTGCAGTGTGGGAGATCTGGGTTCGATCCCTGGGTTGGGAAGGTCCCTGGAGTAGGGCACGGCACCCCACTCCAGTATTCTCCTCATGGACAGAGGAGCCTGGTGGGCTACAGTCCATGGGTCACAAAGAGTATGACACAAATGAGCGACTAAGCACAGCATAGCAAATACACATATACACACACACACAAAAATACACCTCATAACAATGGGGAGGGGAGACTGTATTCCTTATGCACAGTTCATGCCAAAGGAAGTTCCACATGAATCAAAGTTTAAGCACAAAAATGCAGCTTTCAGAGCACTTTAACAAAATATGGGAGAATGTTTAACAAAATTGGAGTGAAAAAGCCCTTTCTAATCACCCACAAAATTCACAAGTCATGTGAGATTTTTATAACCAAGTCATTTCACTTTACAAATTTATATTATATATATACTTGCCTAAGTGGACACAGAAATATGTAACATCACAGAGCATAATGAACAACAAACTGAAAATGATAGAAATGTTCATTCATATTACACCCAGTCTTAGATATATCAAACTTCCAGTTAATTCATGAAGACAGTCTGAATAAATTATGGCGATTCCATACAGTGAAGTATTATGCAGTTATAAAAATGACTAAAGAAGATTTAAATATAGCAACATAAAAAAAAATCGATCAGCTTTATTAAATGAACACAAGTTACACAGAAAATATGTAATGCCTTATCTTTATGCAAATAAAAAAGCTATATACAGAGATTTTTGCTTATGTATTTATAGTTCTAGAGGGACACAAAAGAAATTTCTGTGGGTACCTCTGTAGAGGAAGACGGGTATGAAAAGGAAGGAAACTTGCTTTTTACTGTATAGCAGCTTAAGTTTTTAAATTATTTTTTAGATTGCACACAAAATCCATCACACGCACAAAAAGTTAAAGAACAATATTCAAAAACAATTTTAAGACGTAAAAAATACCATATACATAAAATAATTGAGGAAATTCTTACCTTTCCCTGCAAAATTTAAGTGAATGTAGTACAGCAGGTCTCTTTTGACGTAAATTCCATAAATGTAAGGTGTCATCAGCCAAGGCACTCACAAGAGCTCCCTTAAAAATAAAGTGTAATATATTTTATATAGAATATATTTACAAACATTAATGCTATAAAAGAGCTGCCAAAAAATCTCCTTCTCAAATTTCAAAGCTTTTTGCCATTATTAGCCCTAGTTCTGAGAAACATTTGCCTGACCCAAATTCTAAGCAGCAGACGTAGAAGAGTGTATTATGTGTATATGGATGTATAAAAAGTATGTTTAAACTTCAACAATTTAATTAAAGTACAATTTAATATCTTATAAACTAAAAGTATACTAGGATCTTTACTGACAAAGGTCTGTCTAGTCAAAGCTATGATTTTTCCAGTGGTCATGTATGGATGTGAGAGTGGACTATAAAGAAAACTGAGCCCCAAACAATCGATACTTTTGAACTGTGATGTAGGAGAAGACCCTTGAGAGTCTCTTGGACTGCAAGGAGATCAAACCAGTCAATCCTAAAGGAAATCAGTCCTGAATACTCATTGGGATGGACTGATGCTGAAGCTGAAGCTCCAATACTGTGGCCATTTGATGCAAAAGGCTGACTCATTAGAAAAGACCGTGATGCTGGGAAAGACTGAAGGCAGGAAGCAAAGGGGATGACAGAGGATGAGATGGTTGGATGGCATCACTGACTCGATGGACATGAATTGGAGCAAGTTCTGGAAGTTGGTGATGGACAGGGAAGCCTGGCATGCTAAAGTCCATGGAGGAACAAAGAATCAGACATGACTGAGCAACTGAACTGAACTGATACTAGGATCTAGTTGGATATAGCTATCAACAACTAGTCATGTAAAATTAGTAGTCAGACCATAAGGTATTTTGTCCTTATCATACATACTCCCTTGACTAAAATATGTGGTATGAAGTAACTTTGATTTGGCTTAAGACAAATGAACGTACTCTGCTTAGATCATAATTCTACTACTAGAATGATATGGAAAACAAAGATAGCATTCAGCTCTCTACAATTTCAGATTCCAAAGGGTTGAAGAATCTGACTAATTTATAAAGTTAGAATAGCCAAAACTATTAAACACTATCAGGTCTGAAAAAGAAAACCTTTGGCACTGTGTGAGAATCATGCAGGGGACTCAGTCTCACCTCCAACCTGACAAATCAGAATTTTTAGAGCAAGAACCATTGCAGATTTATTTTTTTTTAATTGCCAGCAGTGATTTTGATGTGTGAATTGGATTAAAAATCTATAGACTAAGGCTGATTTATCAAGACATATGAATGTTTTTCCTCAAAAGAGGAAGAAGATACTCTTCATCTAACAGAGAATAAGATAACAGATGCATCATGAAGAACTTATTTTAATTTCAAAAAAGATTTGCAATTCCAATCCTTCAGGTTATGATGAGAATCTTAAAATCTCTCTTTTAAAATAGGAAGAGTTTATCATTTATCCAAGAGAACTAAAACAGCTCTGAAGATGATTTACATTCAATGGTCTCACCAAGTCCTTTCCACCTTTGAAATTCGATGAGGGCTACTCTACTGGGTAAACTACTCCTATTGCCCTAATAGAACTAACTGGAGGCAGAAATACTTAAAGTCCACATAATCTCCTTTTCACTAGAAGGCATCTTCATCACTCTGAGGCAGAAAACTCAAAGGATTCAGAGTATCCAAGATTTGTACTCTTCCTTCTTACTTCCACCATAGTTTCAGACCAGGTCATCTTTCTCAAGATGTTTGTCCCATATTAGTATCTCAAGGAAGAAGAGAAGATGTAGAGTCAAAATACAGCTGACTGCCTATGGTGGCTCATGTACCTACATAATGGTTTTCCAAAACTGAAAACAAACAGCTACTCTCAATTTTCACATTTTCATAGCCATTCCCATTTACACAGTCATATTTTGCTAAGCTTGTTTTAAAACTGTCATTTTGAAGTACTTAAAATGTAACATTTAAACATGTAAAATATCAAAGAACTTTATGATAAATTCTACAGAAAACAATTCTGCATTATGAATAATGACTGCTGCTGCTGCTAAGTTGCAGCAGTCATGTCTGACTCTGTGCCACCCCATAGACGGCAGCCCACCAGGCTCCTCTGTCCCTGGGATTCTCCAGGGAAGAACACTGGAGTGGGTTGCCATTTCCTTCTCTAATGCATGAAAGTGAAAAGTGAAAGTGATGTCGGTCAGTCGTGTCCAACTCTTAGCGACCCCATGGACTGTAGCCTATCAGGCTCCTCTGTCCATGGGATTTCCCAGGCAAGAGTACTGGAGTGGGGTGTGATCGCCTTCCTAGTTAAGATCAATTAAGATATATAATCAACTAATAAGATTATAAGATTTTTAATCGACTAGTTAAGATTTCTAAAATTTAGGTGAGCTGTGTTTAGTTGCTCACTCATGTCTGACTGACTGCAACTCACGGACTGTAGCCCACCCGGCTCGTCTGTCCACGGGAATTTCCCTGGCAAGAATACTGGAGTGGGTTGCCATACCCTCCTCCAGGGGATCTTTCTAATCCAGGGATCAAGCCCAGGTCTCCCGCATTGCAGGTAGATTCTTTACCAGCTGAGTCACAAGGGAAGCCCAAGAATACAGGAGTGGGTAGTCTGTCCCTTCTCCAGGGGATCTTCCTGATTCAGGAATTGAACTGGGGTCTCCTGCATTGCAGGTGGATTCTTTACCCTGAGCTACCAGGGTAGACCAAATTTAGGTGCATAGTTAATCAATTTGCAATGTTATTTACATTGCTCATATTGCTTTTAAAAAAAGTGATCTTAACAGAAATATAAAGACGGAGAATAGGTTAGCAGTTGCCAAGCATTAGGGACTGAGAGCAGTAAGGGCTGGAAGTATAAAGAGGTAGCCTGAGGGCATTCCTTTATGTGCTGGTACTGACCTGTACCTTGTTCCTGTTGGTCATTACATAAACGTATGTATGCAATAAAATTGCATGAAACTATACACACATACACACAATAGAGTGTAGAAACTGGTGCTGAAATCAAAATAAGGCTTGTAGTCTAGTTAATAGTATTGATGTCATTCTCCTGGCTTAATATTTTACTATTGTTATGTAAAACATTACTATGGGGGAAAGGGGAGAGGGTACATAGGGTCTCTATCTTGAAGCTAGTGGCCATTCTAATTATTTCATAATTTTTTTTTAAAAAGGAAAAAAATCTCACATATGGATTCAACACCTTTCTGCATAGTGATTTTTTATGTGTATCTTAACATTTTACAAGGCCTATTACTCAGTCTTACACAGAATACTGAATTGAACACTGAAGTTTTTCCCTCTGACCTTGAAAAACCTACACAACTGTGTATCATTTGGATCACAGTTTTACTAAAATATATTACCCTTTTTAGTTTTACTAAAATCTTTATATTACTCTCTTTAGCTCTGTATAGCCCTACTGCCTCACTTAAATCCTCTATATGAAGGAAAATATTTTTTTTCTCTTATTTACATCTAAAAATTCATTCCATGGAACCCAAGGACCCAGGGGCAAAAGGAATGCCCACAAACTACCCTCACATCCAAGTACAGCAGAATCTTTTCTAGAGTAATTTGCTTTTGTTCTATGACCAACTTTTACTGCCTGTCCCTACATCTGAAAACATCTACTGTCAGAGCTGCTCAAACTTGTTTAAAACCTGCAAACACATTGTTTATTCTGTTAATAAAATGATGTATCTCTAATTCCCTCCCAACTTTACATTGTATTGGAAAGAAAGGTATCAATTACTTCACCCAATAAGTGATACAGCAAGAACTCTGGACAATAACCATTGTCTAATGGATTTTGCTTTCCTGGTTGTATTTCAAAACAACTCATTGGCAAGAAGTACATGTTGTTATTTATAATAAGATCAATCTTTGAAAAAAATTAATGCAGATTTTTATAAGTTACATAACTTTAAATACCTGTGGAATAAAATTTAAATGAAGAACATTGTACCAAAAAGATCTACCTTATGCCATTCTATTTTCAACACTGTTTTGAGAAACATCTTACATTATTTATGTAACTGTCCACAATGATGCCTTAAAGTGAATTACTATTAGCACTGGCCTACAAGAAATTTGGTTTTGCTCAAATATTAAAATATAATTGCATGCAAGAATTCTGAAAGATGGGATATGGCCCTATTTCATAGGTAAGCAAAGAGAGATGAAAGCAACTCACTAACCTCATTTATCAGGAACTGAAGCTGAATTACTGCAGCTCCACTGTCATGTTGGCAGTAACATTCTACTCCTGGACGACCAAAGCTGTCATGAATCTCATTAAGGAGTTTATGGTATGTGTGGGCTTTTTATAGCAATTGATAAAGTTACATAACAGACAAATATTTCCATGGCCTGATATTGAATACAGGCTATTTACTAAGACTCAGATTTAGAATTAGATTATGCATCGAATTAATCAGCTACTTTCTGTTGATAGTCAGAAACTCAGAGATTTCACATCTAAAAGAAATAAGACAGCTATCTATCTCTTCTAGAAAAAAAAGTTAAAAACAGCAATATACAGAACCAAGCTACATATATTTAATATACTTTATTCTGGCCCTAGTCTTTTTCTTTCATTTAAAGTGAAAGAACAGGTAGTTGATCTATAGAGCATCCAATTTTTCCCAAGTCAGTAAACAAATCTGAAAAGTAGACATATGTCATTCTGGAACACTGCTTTTAGAAACAACTATCTTTTCACTAGTATTTTTATTCCTGTAGTGTCATTTTTAAATACCATAGACTAAAAATATAACGAAAAACCACATGTTTGTAACTGTGGCAAGTTATATCACCAATGAATGTTATCAGTCTCTTACAATATACTAGAATACAGATTAAAATGTAAATATCTCTTAATTTCCATGTAATAACAGGAAACGGACAGCATTTTCTGTATGTCGGGCATTCTATTAAACTTAGTATACATATTAATTCATTCAATCCTCACAACCATGAAGAATATTAAAACATCCCTCATATAAACATACAAGGGGGCTTCCCAGGTGACACTAGTGGTAAAGAACCCGCCTGCCAATGCAAGAGACATGAGATGTGGGTTCGATCCCTGGATTGGAAGATCCCCTAGAGGAGGGCATGGCAACTTAATCCAGTGTTCTTGCCTGGAGAATCCCATGGACAGAGGAGCCTGGCAGGTTAGAGACCATAGGGTCTTACACAGTCAGACACAACTGAAGTGATAGCATGCACACAAACAGATAAGGAAACTGAAGCACAGAGAAAATGACTTCTCTCAAGTCACACAACTAGAAAGTATAGCTGAGATAATGCTACACTGATATTCCTTTGTTGTCAATTTATTTTACCTTCTAATTCTGAACTCCAGTGTATTCTTTTTAAAATGTTGCAATCTTCATACCTTACATACATTTAGTCTCAATTTTTCTACAGCTTACCTATCAAAGGCTTTAATATCTTTAATCCTACCAGTCATCTTTGTTTCGGAGTAAACCCAACAATATACCTGACCCATGACATATGCCACACTTCCTGCACAGCTACGCTCGTGGTTCTTGTCCAGACAAGCACCAACCAGCAAGACTCCTGAAGAGGAACTGCGGAAGATGAGGCTGTTTGACTGGGAGCAGAGTCTCTGAATACAAACATGATCTCTGAATTTAGACATGACCCTCAAGGTGAGTAGACATTGAATCCTGTCTCAAATGACCATTAAGACATTGGGTCCACACCATAAGGTTCCTGAAATTTGGTCCTGTCCAAAGCCATTTTGCATAGATCAAGTATGCTCATAGACATTTTAGACAGGACCAAATTCAAGAAGCTTTTGGCACGGACCAAATATCTTATGAATGTTTTAGATAGGCCCAGATGTCCTGCAGGGAATCCTGTAAGAAAGCAATGGGTGGGGGGGGGAGGGGGAGAGAGAAATATTTACAGGAATAAGTAATATAATAAAACTAACTATTAGTGAAGAATAATCAGGAAGATATATGTAAGGACAGAGGAAACATAAGCAGAAACAAAGATCTACTAGATCTAGTAGAATCTTTTATACTACCGTACCAAATTTAAATTCAAAATAAGCATTCATTCAGTTGCCTAAATGGTTTTACACAGACACACACACATATATGTGGTTGGAAATGGAGGGAGTAATGGTAAAGAAGTAAGTGCATCATCAGTATCATCATAGCAGCTAACATTTGTTGAAAACAATGTGTCAAGCACTATACATGTATCACCTCACAAAAAGCACCCTCTATTATATATATAAGCAACAGTTTTACAAAGAGGAAACTTATATACAAGGTTAAATAAAGTTACCCAAAGCCATAGAGCTAGTTAGTAAGGAAGCTGGAGTTTGAACTCATGCAGTCTATTAATAACTCCAGGACATACACAGAGACACAAACACAAACACACCATCATCAAACCTCACTTCCCAAAAAGAAAGGACCAAATTTCACATCTAAACATCACCTGACTTATTTCAAGTCATTTAAAACTGAGAATATAGAGGAAACACTTGTAGTTGAGACTAGGAAAGTCAGACTAATCTGAAACAATAAAACCAGACCAAATGTAACTTTTAGTAGCAAGTAAATACCATAAAACCAATAAAGGTTTGAAAGCCTTCCTTACAGCCTACCTAGACTTTTAAGAGTTTCAGGTAATAGGAATATGGTGATCTTATCTCTTCATTCCCAGAACCTGCAATAGTGTTCGGGACATAACAGGCATTTAATAAATATCTATGAATGAATGACTTTATAAAATCTAAGAAAACTGTTTATGTCCTGTCATATCTTCTTAGGTAAAATTAAGCTCATTTTCCAGAAAGTCAACCAAAAGTACAGAATACTACAAACACGTTCAAAGTTCTTATTTCTATCAGGAGACTAGACTAGAGTGTCTTTAGGGGCAATTATAGCTCAAAATTCAAGGAAATCTATATTTCCAGCCTATTCATTTGACCTTCCAGTCATTTGTTAGGTCAGTATTACAATCATAGCAATAGCTCCTCTTATTGCTGCTTCTTTCTTCTGGGATTTTTCCACTGTACTGTCAGCAAAATAGAATAAAAAACAGTAAAAGAAGCAGGCAATGGGACCTCAGCCAATCACACGTTCTGAAAGAATAATTCCTCAGCAAACTTCACTGCCGTCATTGCTACTATGCGCTATACACATACTTGGACAACCTCTACTTTTATGAAGAATGTGGTAATCATCAGTGCTACATACTGTACTTAGTAAACTATTAAGATCGTTTAAATTATATATCTTCTCAGAGAATCTGTTCATCAATTCCTGTCAACAAAGAAAAGGTCAAAGAAAGTATCAGTATTGTTCCAACAGCAATAGAAGTGACATAATCAATTTTGCAACCAGAAACAGAAGTCTGGAGTATTAATACAGTGGAAAGCAACTGGAGGACTTTGATATCCTGTTCAGTATCTGAAAATACATGTATATGCTGCAAAGTTTAAAACAAGGATGTGAATAACCATATTTTTCATGGACTCAAAATTAGTAACTAATAAATTATCCCATGTTTAATTATGTAACATTCTGTGAATGTAACTTTGAGCAGATATTCTGCCAACAAACCACGAAAGACTTTTTAAGAGTAAACTGTTCTTCCCTGACGCCGTTAAAAACAGTAAGCCCAGGCACAGCATTTGAATCCATCAGAAGGCCAGAAGATTTCCATTAACTTCTGTTACCACTCTTTTTAGTACATCTTTAGACTTTCAGTAAACAGGGTAATTCATACCTCTTCAAGTATTCCAGTAAAACTTCAAAGCGTCTACTCTGAACCAGCATACTATTGTGTGAATAAAAGGTCAGTGGATGATTTTTACTTTTAATGGCCTAAGTCTTAAACTGTCATGTGATTATTTCTTAGTAACAAAGATAAATTCCAAATACCGCCATAGTGTGGTCAAAGAATACTGACAAAAGGATTCTGAAAATGAAAAGAGAATGAGCTTTAGCCTACCATTTACTCTGTGTGAACATAAACAAATCACATTGCACGTGAAAGCTTTCATTCTGTTATTCTGTACTGTTATGAGGAATAAATGGGGCAACTAATAAAAGGGCAAACAATACATACAATCTGTTCTCAAAGTACTAAAGGTAGCAGATAACCAGAAAAAGAATGAGAAATATGCAAACTGAACCGTGATAACTAACACAACCCATGTGGGCTGCAGCATTCTCACCTATGAACCGTGCCCCTGCCTCCCTCACCTGATCGGTTTAAGGATCACCTGGAAATCTAAGACTAGACTTTTCCACCTCTTAATCAGACTCCACGGTCTTTCACTACTGTTTCTCATGTCCAGTGATACACTGCTAGGAAGATGAGTAAGGTACACCCAGAATTCCAGTTCCTTTTCATCTTCATAAATACTTCGTACATCAATTTCACAGCAATGTCTCCAAAGGCAATGACAGAACAAAGTGTCAGCTTGTTTCCTCATGGTTATACCACAAACCTCAAGATGTTATGACTGCTTTAAAATGACATCCTCTCTACATAACTGTATTGAATGTGTTTCTTATCTACCATTTGCCTCACTAAGAATACTACTACCCTGTCTACCAACATTTAACCAGTCTTTCTTAATTCTGGCTCTACATCATAAGCAGCCATGAACAATTACAACAAAGAAGAAATTACAAATGTCAAACTCCATGCCAGAATCACTAAATCAGAATTTTCTATCTAAAGTAGAAATCTAAGCACATGCTTGGGCATTGTTTTATTTCATTTTTTCCCCCCTAGTTTCACAAATCATTCTAATGTGTAGCCATGGCTGAGAAAAACTGGAAAACCTTGTGGCAAAAGCATAATTAAGCATTCAGTTCAGTTCAGTCGCTCAGTTCAGTTCAGTCGCTCAGTCGTGTCCGACTTTGAAATTCATATAGATATACACACGCACATAGACATGAGGTATTTATTTATATATGAATAATTACTCTGGCCATCTGATGCAAAGAGCTGACTCATTGGAAAAGACCCTCATGCTGGGAAACATTTAAGGCAAAAGGAGAAGAGCGTGGCAGAGAATGAGATGGTTAGCATCACCAATTCAATAGACATGAATCTGAGCAAACCCCAGGACAGAGAAGCCTGACCTGCTGCAGTCTACAGGGTCAAAAACAGTGAGACATGACTCAGTGATTAAAGAACAACAAATTAAACTGTTTCACTTGAAGAAAAAAAATCTGAAAAATTATGAATCCCCTTAATCTCATCATAGGCCTTACTTTTCAAACTTCTAAAAACTTTCTACTTCCATCTGAACTAGAAACTTGATAGGTTTAAGATAGTGAAGAACATTTCATTTTATATTTTATGAACTTTGAATGTATTTACAATACTAAAATTCTTGTCAAATAGCAATTATTTGCACTTTTATAGTACAGTACCTCTAACTTTATAGTTTGATTGACTTGACAAACATCAATTTAAACACCTTTATAAAAAATTAAAGATCATGTATTTTTCACCTATAAAAATTACTACAGACTTCTGATTTCTGGTCCAGGACATAAGACATTGCTAGTTGTCACTGCATCCTAACAACAAATAAAAAGCTGAACAAACTAAAGATCAACAACTTATCTTAGATTTAAAACAATTCACAGGGCAAATGACAGCTCCCAAAACTGCAGACACAGGCCAGTACAGAGAATGACAACATACCAAAACAAACCAACCAGCATATACGTTTGCAGGAATCAGTGCTGGGGCATGAAAACCTAGATTACACTTGATGATGAACTGCTTGAGGCTTAATGTAGACAAGTTTGTGAGAAACCCCAGGCGGACCCAGTCATGGGGAGGGGGATTTCCCACACTTCTGTGAGTTTTACCTCCAAGAGCTCTACCATGTTCTATCTGAGAAAAAATGCCCTCTTGGAAAGGGAAAAGCAACCATTTTAAAATATACTGGAGTGTTCTGTTCATAACAAGGTCTACCCTTGGGAACAATAAACAGCCTTAACTGCTGGGGGTTTATCAGAGCCTAACTGACAAGACTGAGTGACTTTACTTACTTACTTACTTACTAACTGGCCTGAAGGAAGGGAAATCAACTTCAACCCTCTCCAGCCACCCCAAATCCTTTGGCAGAGATGGAAGGAGCAGGGGATTGAGAACAGTTGAGAAGTTCACAGTCCCAAAGCACAGGCTCGCAAAAAGACTACGACCTACACACAGGCCTACAGAACGCTTCCCCTCCCCTTACCACCAAAAATTAATCTAGACACAGGCCTTACATCCTTCATAAAAATGAATTCAAAATGGATGGCAGACCTAAATGTAAAATGCCAAACTATCAAATTGTTATAACATAGGAGAAAACCTAGATGACTTTGCATTTGGCAATGACTTTTTAGATAAATCAAAGGCACCATTCATGAAAGGAAAAAAAAGAGATAAATAGGACTTAATTTAAAACTTCTGCTCTGCTCTGTGAAACACAGTATCAGAGAATAACAAGACAAACCACAGACTTGAAGAAAAAATTTGCAAGAGACAACTGATAAAGGATCATTATCCAAAACATACAAAGAACTCTAAAATTCAACAATAAGCAAACAAACAACCCAATTAAAAGTGAGCCAAAGACCTTAATAGATACTTCAAGAAAGAAGATATACAGATGGCGTATAAACATATGAAAAGATGCCCCACATAGGTCACTGGAGGAATGCAAATTAGTACAAGGAGATATCACTATAAAGGTATTAGAAGAGCCAAAATTCAGAACCGACAACACTGAATGATGATGATGACATGCGGCCAAATAGCTCTTGTTCACTGCTGGGTGGGAATACAAATTGGTACAGCCACTGTGGAAGACAGTTTGGCAGCTTCTTATAAAACTCAACATACTCATACAATCTAGTAGCTTATTCCTTGGTATTTATCCAAAGGAGGTGAAAATTTATATCCACACATAAAAATATGCATGGATGTGTATACCTACTTTTTCAAAACTTGGAAGCAACTAAAGATGTCCTTCAGTAGGTGAATGGATAAACAAACAGCAGTACATTCGGCCAATGGAATAATATTTTAACACAAAAAAGAAATGAGTTATCAATTATTAAGAGATAAGGAAAACTCAAATGCATATTACCGAATGAAAGACGATCTAAAAAGGCTGCTGACAATATAACTCCAACTATACAACATTCTGAAAAAAAGGCAAAATTATGGAAACAGTAAAAAGATCACTGATTACCAAGAGGTGGGGGAAGGGGAGAGATGAATAGGTAAAGCACAGAAAATGTTTAGGGCAGTGAAACTAATCTGTATGATACTATGACACATTAACTCAAAGTGACTGCAGCGTCTAGACTAAAGTATAATTACAGCATAGTGCTTGTGGTCAGTCACATCTGACTCTTTGTGACCCCATGGACTGTAGTCCGCCAGGCTCCACTAACCATGGAATTTTCCAGGCAAGAATATCGGAGTGGGTTACCATTTCCTACTTCAGGGGATCTTCCTGACCCAGGGATTTAACCCGTGTCTCGTGTCTCCTACATTGGTAGGCGGATTCTTTTCCACTAGTGCCACCTGGGAAGCCCCATTATAGCATTAACTGGTTGAAATAGATCTCGAGCTACATCGTCCACTATTGTTTTGAATAAGAATTTATTATTTTTGAATAGAGTGGTTGAAAAATATTCACTTATTATTTACTGCTTTGGAGTTAGGACTATCTCTAAAGGGGTCAAAATGAATTATATTTACTATCACAGGCAGTTCTTTAGAATGGCTTTTGATACATAAATATACTTTCAAATGAACCACTTGTTCAGTCATCTGTGAAATACAGTCATAAATAATCGTGGTCTGGGTTAAAGAAACAAGAAGGAACATACATTCTCACCTATCAAGTAACAATCTTTTAACCCAGCATTCATTCTCAGATGCTTAATGGCTAAGTTCCTCAGTATGTCTAACCAAGTGAATTTTAGAAGAAAAATAAAACACATTATGAAAAATAGAGTACAAAGACTGCAAATATGGAAAATCTATTTCAATACTTTTTGTCCCTTTCAAAAGACAAAATATATATATATATATAAATATATACATATTATACACACACACACAAAAGGAAAGCAATTTGGCAGAAAGTACTGCAATAGTTGATGCCACTAGATTTAGTCACGTTTGGCAGAGTACTGCTGTGAAAAAGCCGAGGTAAATGCTATTACCACAAAAGATTATGTACTTTCAAGAAAGGGTAGGATTAATCACTCTTCAACAGACAACCTCACCAGGAAAAGCTTCAAAAGTTCTAGATAGCCTTTATTGAAAGGGAAACACAACCAAAAAGTGTTATAAAAACATCCCTAATTAAAAAAATAAAACATTATTCAATAGTAACTACTGTATAATTTCTAAGTCTACATTATTTTGCAAATAGCATCATGTGCTTAGCAAGCTCTAATTTCCCAATGAAGATGGTACTAAAGTCAGAAGCATTAGCTAATTTTTTTTTCTTTGTATTCATGCCCAGATTAAGGGAATGTTATTCTAGATCAATGTTCATTTTTAAATCATAGCACCAGTAAAAATACACAGTATGTTCAGTATGTCATCTTTCATTTGTCTTTATATAATAACCTTTAGAAGGATTAACACCAGTTGGAAAAGTGAAACTAAGTAGAAATTAGCTTTATTTACTGAATAAAGTTTGTAGTTACTGCTAGTGAAAAGTTATATAGGCAATGAACAATGATAAAAATTTTTCAAAGTAGATATAGTTTTTCAGTTTAAGTACTATGTATATTCATTCCAAGAAAGGACGAGCAACCTATCTGACTCTTAAAGAAGGTAACCACGCACATAAATTTACTTCTAAGAGCTTTATGAGTTTTTGTTGTTGTTAATACATTTTTTCAGGTTTTCTTCCACAAATGAAAATGATTTATTTTTCATCAAAATTTGCAGACATCTTGCTTCGATTCATGGGGTCGCAAAGAGTTGGACATGACTGAGCAACTGAACTGAACTGAAGATCTAATCACAATACTTTAATGTTTACATTCATTTTTATTTTTAGAAGTATCTAAATGCTCCTACTTATCTCAATATTAATGAAAATATTAAGAAAAAACTACAAATATCAATCAATATATTTTAAATTAAAATTAGGAAGAAAAGGTCTCAAACAAGCTGAATATTTCAATAATAGAACTGATGACTGAACTGTCCCCAAAGGATGCCTGATAAGTCATCTTCATTATCATAGTAATTATAATTCACCAGAAAAATAATGCATCTTTCACAGGGTCAAAAAAATTATGAAAATAAATTAACTTGGTATATAACGGTACCATGTATCATTGGTTCTTTTCAGTATTTTTCTATTTATGACTAAAAGATTAAATTTAAATTGAGTGTCCAAGTGTAATTTATGAGACATAACTATAAAAATCTCTGTAGTCATTCCTTCCTGAACATTTCTCCATAATTTAAAAGCAAGGAAGCTGAATAAACTGGAGTAGGTTTATTCCCTTCTCCAGAGGATCTTCCCAACCCAGGGACTGAACTTGGATCTCCTGCATTGCAGACAGATTCTTTACTGTCTGAGCCACCCAGGAAGCCCAATAATTCCATCCGAGCATTCCTCCCTAATTTAAGAGCAAGGAAGCCTAATAAACTAGAGCAAGGATTGGCAAACTTTAGCTTGCGGGCTGAATCTAGCCCACTGCCTGATTTTATAAATAAAGTTATATATTAAAGTATCTACATTCTTTCCTGCAGATACTGTCTATGCTGCTTTTGTGCTACACTAGCAGAGTTGAGTTGCTGGGTCAGAGATGATAAAGCCAAAATGTTTACTACCTAGCATTTTACAAAAAAAAATCGCTGACTCCTGAATTAAAGATTTAGATCTTCATTACTTCGTTGTATGCACACATACACTCATCTTTTATGATCTTTAGTAGAGACGACACTAAGCTAATCATTTAAGAATCTGCATGTTCTTCTGTTTTGATTTTGTAATTGTATACTGACCTCTGTCCAAATTTCTGAACTTTTTATAAGGCAGAGGATACTGGTTGATTCTAATCTGCACTGCTTTGGACTCTACTGCATCTTCTCATAACATTTCTGACAGTTAGTAAATTCCTAAAGGCCTATTTTTAGATACTTAATGACTATATCATATTACATATAAAAGGATGGTAATATAGAAATTTAGATTTTCAATGGTGAATTAAGAAAAAGATGGCTACATGAGTGGAAGTAGGGATGAAATTAAAACCAAAAATACATCACAAAAACAACAGCATTCAGCTTTAAAGAATTATTTAATGGGGAAAAAAAAAAAGGATTCTAGACTTAAGGAATCATTAAACACACGGCCCACTGTGGAGCACTAGTAGTAAGCAGTCACTGTGTCAGTAATTCTTTCCCCTAACACTCCCCCTCGACCAAAAAAGCCCAAAAAACAAAAGTAACACACAATGAAGCGATTAACAGAATTCAAAATTTCTTTAAAATGAATGCAAAAGAATGAGAGATTAAAGCAACCGGGATCACCAAATCCAGAAGTAGATGACTACTCTTTAAATTCTTCAAAAATGTTAAAAGTTGTAATAATGATATATGGAAGATAACTAACTTGTCTTTCTTCTTGATGTTACAAATAAAAATCAGAAATGGGTTCAAATTAAAAGTACAAGACATTATATGGAAGCCTGAACATCTTCATAGTTAAGAAGTCTGAGTATTTAAATCTGAAGGTACTATTTTCTTAGAGTGATTTATCTCACAGTGATTAAGGCAAGGGAGATATATCAAGAACCTTTTGGTAGTCTTTTGACGATGACAGTTTTATGAATTCTTTGTTTATTTAACAGAAATCAAGTCAGTTACTCTGTTTTACTTCCTCCAAAGTTTTATAGTACTATAGTATGTTTAGCAAAAGGCATTCAAATATTAAAGGTATGCTTAGTTGCTCAGTCGTGTCTCAATCTTTGGGACCCCATGGACTACAGCCCACCAGGCTCCTTTGTCCATGGGGATTTTCCAGGCCAAGAATACTGACTGGAGTGGGTTGCCATGCCCTCCTCCAGGGGATCTTCCCAACCCAGGGGTAGAACCCAGGTCTCCCGCACTGCAGGTGGATTCTGTACCATCTGAGCCACAGGGAAGCCCAGCAATACTGGAGTGGGTAGCCAATACCTTCTCCAGGGGACATTCCTGACACAGTAATCGAACCAGGGTTTCCTGCATTGCAGGTGGATTCTTTACTAGCTGAGTTACCAGGGAAGCCCCAAATTTAAAAGATAGTATATAGGCAAAGGTCCTTTTCTCTGTATCATTTTGTTATATCCTTACACAGACATCTGTTTAGTTCAAACCAAAGACATTTCATTGATCCACAATTTTAAAATACCAAATATACCTTCCAGTGATGATAATGCACCAAATCAGGACAGGATATTCTTATTTAAACATTACAAATCAATGCTGACACTCTGATTATTAATTTCCTCCTTGTAAATAAGGTGTCACTTCCAGTGCATGAAGTTAAAGTCAAAGAAAGACAACCAAAGCTTATCTTTTTTTAAAAGTATAATCACCCCTATAGTTCACTTATTTACATGTACATTGCTAGTTATTACTATTCCAAGTACTATACAATTACCAGATTGCTATTCAAATAACATGCTAGCAAGTCAATGAAATTAGTCTCTATTAAATTTCTTATATAAAATTTAATTAAATCATATAATTAGGAACCCAGCATTATTTTTAAGTAATCTGATTTTAATTTTACCACCTGACCACCAACACTCAAGAAAGGAAAGTAAACTTTGTTAACAATATTAAAAATTCCCTAACTTTCCTATGTCATATTGAGGACTTACTGATTATTCAAGGAAAAGCAACAATTCACCATCTTATTCAACGTGAGCAGTTGTTTCAACAACAACAAAAAATGTTCTTCACATGTTATTCCTTGCTCCCTTTTGTAAACAAAAGATTACAGCTCTGTATCTGCTGACTTATGAATGCAGTCAGTGGGTACAAAGTAAAGGAATCCACAATGGAAGTGAGTCCAACACTTCACCCTTTGTAACGGGTACTCAGAACAACCAATCAGAAGAGTCCAACACTTCACCCTCTGTAACGGGTACTCAGAACAACCAATCAGAAGATACTCTAGACAGAGGTGGTCCATAGCATTTCCAAATCCTCCGGAGAAATTCAAGATCATAGAGCTGGAAGGACTCTTAGAAATCACAGATCCCTATTTCCTAGTTTTACAGAAAAGGGAACTAGAAGTCTAGAGATTTTAGTTGGTTTATCCAAAATTAGTCTGAAGACCAGAACATAAACTTTTAATAAGGTAATTCTCCAACATTCCTTTACCTTTCCCCGCCAGAATGGCAAAGTCAGGTTATAATTTTAAAAACAAATTATAATAAAAAAAAAAAAAAAGGAAAACAAAGAGAATACCTAACAGAAAGAAAAAAAAAAACACCTATCTTACTTAAAGCCAAAAGTGCTTACCAACCACAAATTTGATTCACTAGTAACTAACATATCCCTTTTCAGTTCCATTCGCATTCTATCATACTTTTTTTCCCCTCCAAAAGAAACTCATTGTAAAATAACTGCTTTCAGGCAGACAGCTTTTCTGGTAGTTTCTAAAGTCAATGTGTCTTTTTTCCTGCTGCCGTAATCCATGCTGAGAATCACAACCTATAGCTGACACAGTACTCATTCTTCCTTTTATACAAAGTCCTCTTTAATGAGTTAAGAGTTGAGGAATAAAAATGTTTCAAAGTCCTTGTTTCTCCTCTACAGGTAGAATTTCAAATGACTAGAATTCTTCTATGAACAAAAAGGATGGTGGGGAAGAACAGTAATAAAAATGTGGTTTTTAAAAAACAGTTTCTAGCTAAACGGTTTCACTTTTAACTACTTTGAACAAAAATCTATTTCCAAATTTTTCCAACATTGTGATTATGTTCTGTAAAATAAATAAGCAGCAAGTCAAACATTGCAATGCTAACTTATAGTACAAAATCTTTAAGCAGTCATTTATCAACCACTAAGTAACAATTTTGCAAACCTGTGGTTGAAAGAAACACAACCATTTTTAAAAAGACAAAATAGTACTTTAAGATCTTTTCTTCGAAGACTGTGTCAGCTATAAAAGTAAATGAAATTAAGGCCTTCCTACACAGTGCCTGGCACCGAGTTGCCTCTCAGCAAGCATTTGCTGAAATAAATGAAAAAAGTGAAAATTAAAACCACAGGAGAAACTCATATTTATAATAATATCATATTGAACAGTCACTGAAACAGTCCTGGCATGCTCTAAAAAACTATACATTTACATTATTGCATTTAATTCTGATTCTCACTTCATGAGCTAGGAGGGTTATTCCAACTTAACTGGTGGAAGACCTAAGACAGAGTGTAGTGGTTCTCAAGCAGGAGCATCTGGAAGTCTAAGAGCATCTGGAAGTACGAGGGCATCTGGGTCGCACACTGACAGCAGAGGTAACCTGGCATTTAGTAAGCAGGAACCATGGATACCAAACAGACTACAACATGCTGGACAAACCCACACAATTATCCAGCCCCAAATGCTAGCATTACTGAGAGACACTGACCAAGAACAAACAGACAAAGCCAACAGCTAACAGTGACTTTACACTAGCTCAATAACAAAATCCAAGAATCACTGGGGACCAACCCAAAGGCAATCAAATATAAAACTGTATCAACTTCTTAAGCTAAAATAGGTCTAGGCTACCTTCTCAAAATGGCAAGAGGAATAAACTAAAAGATGACATAATTCCAAACTCAATACTACTCTGCCACCTTCTTTATCAAGTTTTCCATTTCTGTCTTGTAATTGCCTCAGGGCAGTATTTGAAAACTTTATCTGCAGCTACTCCCTCTAAAATCTGATACAAAGAAGTCCTCAAGTCCTTCTCCAGTTCCCATTCTACTTCCTCTGCTTAGGATCCACTTTACTACCCATACGGATTAATAGTTACATACAAAGGTTGCCTTGGTTCTGTTTCTTTCATCCATGACACACTGCCTTGTTAATCATCCAAAAGGTCACAGTCTACCTGACAGCATATCTCTCACATAGCTACAATGATTCCTTACTGAGTAACAGCCAGGTAACTCAGGTTGACACTCAAGTTTTTCCACCAACTGGTTCCTTATTTCTCCCAACTCAATTAGGATCACAATTTCAACCAGTCTCTTTAGTATCCCTCCAAACTACCATAACTCTCTTTTCTCTACTTTTGACCTCAGTTAGCCTAGAATAATTTTCCAACTTCTTTTCTACCATTCTGAATCCTCATCTAATGTGCAGAAATGTCAGCAAATGCAATAAATTCAACTGTAGTTTCACTTTGTGTTATGCCAGTAGCTGCTGCTGCAGCTAAAACGCTTCAGTCATAGCCCACCAGGCTCCTCCGTCCATGGGATTCTCCAGGCAAGGATACTGGAGTGGGTTGCCATGTCCTCCTTCAGGAGATATTTCCCACCCAGGGAATGAACCTGCATCTCTTATGCCTTCTACATTGGCAGGGATGTTCTTTCACTAGCACCACCTGGGAAGTAGACCCCTAAATAATTCTCATTTCAACTATGTGTAGTTTTAATCCTTGAAAGTAAGAAACATTTTCACTTCTTTTCCCCATTTAAGACAATATATAGCTACTTAGAATTAAAAAGTTGTTCTTGAAGAAATCATCTAATACAGCATCTTCATTTTAAAAGTAAGAAAAAAACATAACTCAAGGACACAATTCTTTAGTGGCAAGACATGAACAAGAGATAAGGGCACAATTCATTATCAAATGTTAACACTTAATAAGTGCTTATTAAATGAACTCCAATGTACAGAAAGCCTTCTGTAACTCTGCATTCAATAACCTTACACTGAAATTTGAAAGACAGGTCTACACCTTATCAAAGCAGAGACTGCCGACAACGTTTTCCACAAGTCAAGAAGACAAAAATGAGGTCCTTTTGATAATTTTGATACTTAAATAACTCATGAATTTTTATAAAACTTCAGTAAATTTTCCATTTTTTGGCACAGTCCTTGAATATTCATATGTAAAATGACCTCATTGTGTTTAGGGGAAAATATCTTAAAAATAAGATCAGGGTAGACCATAGTTACAACAGACTATGATGCAATTCAAAATTATACTAGTCAACCAGGAGTCTAGATAAGGACAACAGCAGCATTCCTAGTAATGCCTTCGCTCTTCAGTTAGAACCATTTTTCTCCCTTTTCTGTGTTCCATTTGGGGACAGATGATTATTTTATCCCAACAGTTCTGATGCCTAGATTACTTGGAAGAATCAAACTGCACCCACTTCTACATGGCAAGAGGAGAATTAAGATAATTAAATCACTACTATATGACTTGGCATATAAAATTATGTTCTCCTGCTTCCTATCAGTAAGTTCACTCCATATTCACTCCAGAAGCCAAGAAGGCTGAACATAAAGCATGTTTATATAATTAGATCAGTCATTTGTTATACATTAATGCTGCAAATACATTCAATTTATCTTGCATCATTATTGGTTAGATACTATTTAAGGATTCAGATTTCCACAGTTTGTATCTACAAACATTAGATATTAGATATAAATTCCGTATTTTTTTTGCTAATCTCAAAACAGAACTTAATATAGTCTTTCTGAACATTTAGAAAGATATTCTATTAGTTAAATTAGATATCAATTCAAATTCTAATAGCCCAATCCCACTTTTAAAAATCTCCTACTAAGCTCCACAGTTAAATGAAAGAAAAGACTTTGATTTACAAGTATATTTCTGTCCTAAAGACATCTTTTAGATCAAATGTATTATAGGCTACAAGAGTCTAATATGAGAAAAAAACAAAAGACTAAAAGAAACTGAATAAAATAGTGAAAAACATAAAAGAGCTAGGGCAAAAGAACAGACTTAAAATTTCTAAGTCTGCACATTAAATCAATATGGAGCTTGGAAATAAGCTATAGCTGCCCAGTTTTCAAAACAAAGAATGGAGAAATGAACAAATTTTAAACCACATATGGTAGAAATTACATAAGAATAAAAAGATCTTAGTCACTTTCTACAAATCAAAGCCATAATAAAGCTCATGAGCTTATCTTCTACCTAAACTTGACAGGAGGAATGACTAGGTGGTATTACTGGTAGGCAAACAAATTTATCACTCTGGAATGTTCATATAAATCTCATAAAAGGGATAGCAGAAATATATTTGATAAATTCCCTTCTTAATTTCATTCTAAATATAGTAGGAAAAGTTCTAAAAAAATTAAGTGCAAATGTAAATTATAGGTTTACTTTTCATATAGTATTTAACTATTAAACATGTACAAAAGCAAAGACTGATATAAGTGATGATTTTGTACACCTGATCCCTGCTGTCATTTGGCAATTAACATTAGGCCAAACACTTTAACCTCTCCCTTTATGTATTAATACTATGCTAATTACTCAAATGCATTAGGGATAAAAAGTCTTGTTTAAGAAAAATATTTGGTTTTATAAAGTCAGCCTTGCTTGCAGTACTTATTATATTAAGTTATAAAAGCAGCAGACTGGCTGTTAAAACAGTTATGTACATAAAAAAATTGAGACCACATTGGGTCTCAATTGGGAAAATAGTAAAAATTAAACCCACTGAAAAGAAAACCAAAATAATCTAAAAATAACTAATTTAGTTCCACATTTTTCCCCCTTTGAGTCCAGCGATACTCTTTTTGTGAACAAAACAATTTGCTTTTCATTCTAAACAGTCCATCTAGATCAACAACGCACTACTTTTGTCACTACACAGAGCTGTGCTGGACAACTAGTACCCACACTGCCAAAATTTAAATCCCATCTTCACAAGACTAAAACAGGAACCCTAGACTAGAAAGGTATTGATTACTGGATATAGGAATATCTAAACAAATGAAGTAAAAAATATTTCAGTATCAACTAGATATTTGGGCAAGAACCATTTAGACATACTGTCTTAGAAACTCACAAACTGAGATCTAGCCTGGTCAGATACTACCATTTTACTAGGTATGAGAGTACTATTGATATTTACTATGAATGATAGTCTTCACTTAGTAACACAATTCAATGAAAACTTTTATAAGCATTTTGAACATAACACATTAATCACAAAGGAAATGAGGCATATCCTGATACCATATATAGCCCTACCTTGAAATGAAGACTTTGAAAGGTAAGGAAATGCAAGATACATGTTAAATCGAATGCAAGCTTCCCACCCGCTCCCCCTTCTCAGGAGGCAGATAAATCTAAAATGTGGAGAGCACAGTTCCTTGTGTCTCTGTTTATTATCTGGTGTCTTTTTGCTATTTATTACCAACGCATTACCTCACTAATATATAGGAAGCAGATACCCTACGGATGGTGAACAAAGCATTTTCTTTTTAAAATCTTATGCTTAAGTTTAAAAATAAGGGCAATGTAGGTAAATGCCACAGTAAAAGTAAACACAATTTTACTTCAAGTTTAAATAGTTTGAGAGGAATTGTTAAATAGTCTCCATTGTTCAGACTGAAAAAATGATCTTGAAGAATGAGTAGATATTTGGAAAAACATGCTACGATACAATTATAGTTCATGCATAACCAGGAAAAATTTCTCTATACTGATACTTCAGAGTACAGTTAACCTCACAGTATTTACATATACATCACAAGTGTAGACCATGATGGGAAAACATATCAAGATAGTATACTTCTCTATTGCATTATACTAAGAAAATGCTCTAAAACTTTTAGAAAACAGCAACACAAGCAACACTTCTGTTGCTGTTTACGACTATATAAAATTTACATTTGTTTTCTAATTTTTCTAGATGATCAGGTCAGAAACAAATTCAAATTCGATCTCTAATTCAATAGAATAATAAATAGGTCATAACTGGAACATCTACTATGAACAATATTTTTAAAAAGCAAATAAAATGTGCCTTGTGCAATTGTCTTTAAGCTTCATCCTCAACATAGTCTGTTCAATAGACCACTACTATAAGCAGATATATTTCCCCTTAGAAACTTCTACCTCCTTGCAAAGGCAGTAATTATTATCGCAAACCTTTAAAACTCTTTTTACATGTTTTTAGCTATGTATAAATTGAGTCAAGACACAACAAAGCAACACACAACCTGAACGTCTGTATGATCACGAGGAAAAGCACAACCACAGGATTTCACATTAATATCTGATCATACCATTTCTTCGGAATTACACAGGAAAAGCAACTAATCAGCAAAGAGAATGACTGGGGAAAAGTTCAATTAAATTAAATGAAAGGATACAGCCTTAAAGCACCAGTCTGAGTTCCCACTGCCAGGATCTTCTGTACAGGATCAAAGGCCAGGGCTGAGGGTTGATAGGGAAATCCATGGCGAACAGTCTAGGCATGGGCAAGTGACATCACAGCAACCAGGGCAGGAAGCAAAGTTTTAAAACAGAAACAGAGACATTAGAACCTAGAACCAATTAAGAACCTATTATAACTGAAACAAAACACACATACATGCACTGCTATTTAAAAAAAAAAAAACTATGAAAACTATGAATTCTACATCACATAAAAACTTATGCAGGTAAAAACTGAAACAAAACAAAACAAAACATCAATCCCATGTTAGATTTCTACCTTCTCATCACAGAGGTACTCTTTTGAGAAAAAATTTAGCATTCTTTGTACTATTATGTCTGAGAACAAATGATTAAAGTTGGCAGTGGTAAAAAATTTTATAATTCATTTAAAAATGCAATTCATGCTTATTTCAAGTGTGATAACTTCATCCTTACTTTATTTCTATGTTAAATGCAAGTACGTTTACGGAAACGCTGTCATAATTAAGGATTCAGCAAAGGAATTAGTAAAAATCTATCTCATCATGTTGCAACCGTAACAGAATGAAAATAAATACAGCATCTATTTTTGCATCTTGGTATTAAATCCTTAATTTTAGGCTACTGAAGCAAAAAGTATAATACACACTTAAACTCTGACTTACGAACGCCTGGTATTTATGAAGAAGGCAGGTATTAATACAGACACAAGTTTGTATTTCTCACTGAGCAGCTGGTGAATTAATTCGCTGCATCATTCTTTCTGAATTACACATCACTATGGCAATTGCCGTACCATTAATAGGCAAAAATTCCACTTCTAACTTTTCCACCAAACACAAGGCTAACAAGACCCTGTGATTTCATATGTGAAGTCTCCTACCACATTTTAAGGTGAAAATGAGCCAACATCCAGTTGAACACGTCTAGCTTTTTCATAAACAATATTCGTTAGACACTGTTCCCAAAGGAAACTTGGAAGTCGGTGAAAGATCTATCAAAATGCTTGAATATAAAAGTCGCTGATTAAGAATACGAATTAAAGGTCAGTATGCTGGAAGCAATCCTGAAATGATTGCCGCATGTGAAAATCAACGGAAAGAGGAGTAAGATGGTGTCAATCTCCAAAATAGCCCACCAAGGAAATGTGTGCTGTGGGAGCGAGCCCTTTATTCGCGGTATTGAATATTATTGGCGTTCTAACCCTGGCACTCAGGCTTAAAGCCCGAGGTGCCCCTAGAACGACCCCAATTTTCGCGGGGCTGCGCGCTCCGTTCACCTTGCAGAGCTGAAAGTGCTCGGACTGGAGCGTTTCCTGGATCTCGGGCTCCCGGTTCCCAGGTGGGTGCTGCTGCTGCTGCTGCTGCTGCGAGGCCGAGGACGAGCCGGCGGTCAGGCCGTCCAGCACCTTCCTGATGTTGAATTCCTCATGGTCGCGGCGGGGCT